>JAXQQM020072978.1:0-95046 GCA_034641835.2 Pinus albicaulis | reverse complement strand
TTACGATTCCCGGATTGACAAATTAAATGCAGCAATTTAGGACACACTAAATTGACCAAACAGCTCCCACAGGGCAATGAACTTGGTCTAATGTGCCCTTTTTGCATCATCTCCTGAATCTGCCTCTTGATTTCATCGTTCTCCAAAATAGAACGTCAATAGATCGGTTCATTGGGTAGCAGCGCACCTGGGGTCAGATCGACAGAGTGCTTGATTCGACAGTGTAGAGGTAACCCTGTGGGAGAGGTGAAGATGTCCTTGTACTCCTCCATGACCTTGTCCATCTATTGTTGTCGTGCATAGGAGCCTTGTATGGAGGTCGTGGCCACAATCTTCTTCTAGCTTTAAGGGCGAATCATAGGGAAAACAAATTTCTCGGTCTAGGAGATGATCTTATTATATTCACTACAGAGAAAAATCCCTCTAGCGGAGGTTATAAAGGAGGGTTTTAGTGTTATAAAATTGGCCAAAATTGTAAAAAAACAATTTTCTACAACATTGTTTTTGGTAACTGAGGTTTTAGCGGAGCTTCTAACAGAATTTCAACACAATTAAAAAAAATTGGGGGGCCTGAGATTGTTACAGATTTTTTTCTCATCGGTGCACACATCACGTGTCAATGCACTGATGCGTTGTACCATGAACGCAACGGTACTGTAAACCTACCAAGCACCAAGATGGAAAACAAATTTCAGACACCTCGGGGCGTTTAGCAACAGCCTGTTGCATGTCATCTAGCCAGTCGCATTGGGCCGATGGAAGGTGCATGCACCGGGCCATTAAGGTGTAAAACTGCACTGGGCCCTCTAGATGATAAAACACACCGAGCTGTTAAGTTATAAAAATGCACCGGTGGGTTAAAGGCAAACCGCACCGGTGAATGCAACGCCTATCGGACCGCCCAGGTTGTAGTCGTCGATAAAGCGCACTGGGCATTCTAATTGGTATTGGTATTTTTGTGGTGCCCATAGGTCGTAGAAACGCATCGATGCGCATTATCATACAAACACACCGGTGCGTAGTAACTAACACGCACAGGTGTTCATTTTGTATTTTTTAGAAACATCAACCTGTGATAGTGCAATTATTGTGATTTTTTTAAATTCATTATTCATCAAAATTCGACATATATCTTATAAAAATATTCATATCAATTAAATTTTTATTAGTGCATTTGAATGTGATGTTTGGATTAATTTTTTATGTCATATCATCAGATTTCGCATCTCTTAATTATAATATTTAATAATCCATATATTTAATCAGTGGTGTAGCATTTCACAACGAGAATGTAGAATGCAATAGAATAAATTAAAAAGTATTTTATTATATATATATATATATATATGAATAAGACACTCTTTGTCATACAAAATGGGAAATTTATTGGTATCCCTTTGTATTTAAATTGGGACATTATGTCCATTACATTAAACAAAATGTTTGATTTCACAGACAAATATTTCAAAAAATACAATGCCTTGCTTTCATATCCAAACATATTGATCATCATTCTTCGTTGGAACTGATGTCACTGCTCGATCTACTTCCATGACTTGGGTTATTTTGAGGAATTTTTTCTTCATTGTGTTGATTGTTTTCTTCTTCTTCAATTTCCATCTACAAACATAAAAATAAATTGTAATGAGTGTATATACATTGGTGAGAATAATGAAAATTGAAATATTAAATAATATACATCAATGTAAATCGAAAAGAAATGTACCATAGAAAGAATTGACTCATGAACTATACACATTATTTCAAATCCAATTTTCATGTGCCATCTTTCAACAATTCATTTATTGGCGCAGTTCTATGCTTTGTTTCCTGCAAGTTTTATACCCCATAACAAATCATATATTTAATATAAATATTTTTTTGTTCTATTAATTATAGATGAAGCTAAGGAAAACATGATAGATGCTTACAAATTCCACAATTAATTTTTTATATGCCAACATATACTGACAACCCATATTTAACCCAATGTCAACCAATTCTTCTTATGGTTCTTTTTTGTATGTTAGCACCTGTTTGAAGACATTAAATGATGATTTTTGTAAAACAACTTAAAATATATAAAAATGAAATATAGTTAATTTGTTATAAGGAAGTAACAATTACTCACAAACATAGATATCAACCATTTTCTTCCTTGTCGTCCTATTTTATGTGCTAAATGGGTTCCATTTTCTTTTATTTTCTTGTCTGCAAGAAAATACTTGAAAATTAATATTTAATGCTAAATTGTTTATTTATTTTACCTAATCAAAAAATTCAATGATTACATATTACATTTGAAGCACATTGTTGTTGATAGGGTTCCTCGTGCGTTGAAATTATGTCCATTTCTTTGAACATCTCCTTGTACACCTTTTTGGACATTCCTACTGGCATATTTATGATATCATCTCATTCATCCTTTAAGATTTTCATAATCATCCTGAAAATGTAACATGACAATGAACTATTTAATTTTTATATTGATATATCAAAAGTAATTATAACAAAATGGATATTTATAAATGATTTCTTTCTAGTAATATATACATATAATTCTAGAAAAACATTTAAAGGAATATTACTTTTTCATTCCTTCTTCTTCTTTTTTATACGTTTTTGCTATTAAAACTCTCACATGTCTCATTGACCAATTCTCTGGAAACTCATTCTGTAGTTTCAATAAAATTTGGTTCTTGGAATCATTGGATTGATTTTTGTATTGTAAGTGGAAAGAATGTTTATACATGCATTCCACTAGATCCCTCAAAGTTTTGTAAAAGTTTTTCCCCCTTTCGTTAACCTCCAGCACCACTCCAGATGAGCTAAGGAGAAATTTATTTTCATTTGCATGTTCTATTTTTTTTTTCTTTTCTTAGAACAACATTCATTTTCTTCTTTGTTGGTCTCTGTAGAACATTAAACATATATGAATTAATAGATGTTTGAAACATGTTATCTAATATTTTTAAGTATATTATTAATGAAAATTCAAAAAAGAAACTCATATTGGATCGATAGTATTTTTTCATTCACCTGATTCATCCTTTTGCAATTTTTCCATCAAGCTTTTACGCTCTTCTGGTCTTAGATCATAAATAACCTTATCGAGCTTCGTCATTTTCATTAGGGGAATTTTGAGGTCTAAAATGGGCCTCCTAAGGAAAATGTACAATCAAAATTCACTTTATGAGAACCAATCACATTTTAGGGGATGACATCATCCTTAATGGTTAAGGTGGCATTGCTTGAGTTAAAGGTACTTTCTTGTCACATTATCAATGGTGGATAAAAACTCATGGTTAACCATTGTAGTGCTCTGAGTACTTTTAAAGTCAAAATAAAGTACTCATAATAAATGTCATTTCACACTTTTTGAATAAAATTCATACATAAAATAATATATTACATTTATTATATTATTTTTATATAGTACATTAATTACATGTTAGTATACAATTTAAATAATATAGATTTTAATTAATAACATATTATATAATTAAGAATTTATGAATTTATATTTATATTTTATTTTAAGTTATTTAAATACAAAGGGCGAATGCATTAGTTGTTCAATGATAATGATTTTTTCTTGAAAAACTCATTTTTATTTATAGTCACATCAATACAATTTTTTTATTAATTTTATTTCGGTACAACTTTTCAATTGAATTTAACCATGATTGCATAGATTGTAGTGCAAAAAGTGAATTGCAAATTCATAAATATTATTTTATTATTTCCTTAGGAGGCCCATTTTAGACCTCAATATTCCCCTAATGGTGGCTCTACATGATACATAGTAAACAATACATATTATTTAAACTTACATATAGTTCAAAAGTACTATTTTTTGTAAAGAATTTACAAAGAACTTGTCTTTTTTTCTTTTCTCGATGTGCTATCTGTATTTTTGTTACTTGATCTATTGTCAGCCATTTCTTTATCTATATGAAACTTGTACCATACCATTCATTAATATATTTTATAAATAAATCACATACCTTTCAGGTATAAAAATAAAAAATAAAATAAAATAAATAAATAAAATCAAGAAAACATGTAATATTCCTAAATTAGCATGCAGCTAATAGGAATATTAATTTTTCTCTTAATATCTAGTTAGATGAATAAATGGGTAAGGAGGCCCATAAGTTGCTTAAGTAGGCATAAAATCCCTCTTAATATGAAAAGGGATCATGTTAATAGCCAGATCAAACATCCTCATGTGTGAACAAGGTCTAATATGTGTGGACAAGGTCAAGTTTGACCAAGTCAACAGCATTAATATGTGAGGGGTGGATCATAAATAAAGACAGCTCAGTGTGAATGAAGTTCAATCTAGCTAGTCAGAATAAAGACACCTTCGGTGTGAAAGGAGACAATGCATGGAGACTAAGTCATGGTTGACTAAATCAAACAGCGTTGTAAATAGAAGGGTGGGACTAATAGAGACAGCATAGTTTTGGAGGAGGATCCTTTGCATGGAAGTAACTTCATGAATGGGTGGGACCCATGGTGAGGAAGCTCATCATCCATATAATGAAGGGACTGGAAGTCATATGCAGCATGATTGAAGATATGATTTTATGATTGGTTCTATTTAGACTTATTGCATGCTTCAGCTATTTAGCTAAGTTTGTTGCACTATTTAGTGCAAAGTTTTTCTCAGGCAAGAATTCCCCACTCTTCCTTGGAGATCTTGTTTAAGAAACCTGGGTGGAGTTTCTTGGACTTCATTTCCACTATCTGGCACTTGGCCAAGCAGTCACCTTCAGCAACAGTTGTTAAGTCCCTATATTACTAGTATAGTCTCCTATTATTGTTAGTGTAACCCCCTTATTGTTATTATTGTACCCCTATAACCCCCATATTTTTATTATTGTGCCCTTAAATTAATATTGTTAGGTCAGCTAGGATTACATTGTGGCCCACTGGGATTACATTGTGGCCATATGGTCTCCTATATATAGAAAGGAGGTTTTGTAATTTGTATCATCCAAGAATTGTTCATTCATGTAATGTATTGGAGGTTTCCCCCTTGAAGTGGCTTATTTCTAAGGCTTTGATATCTCTTTTCTTCTATTTTTGGAGCTGGTTTCATAACATTTGGTATCAGAGCTTTGGGATTCTAGGGTTTTGCTGCTCCAAACAGGTCATCGTGGAAATTGTGCTATAAATTTTTTTCTACGAAGTTTCAGAAGCTGAAATGTTTAGAGTGCGAAGCCAAAATCGTGAGGAACATCGTCACAAAATTTCAAAGCTTGGTTCAAAATATTTTTGGAGATATGATCTGTGGAAGGTAGATCATTTTGTAGGCTCCTGAATTTAACCTAAACAGGTCATCATGGAATTTTCGCTATACATTTTTTTCTACGAAGGTTCAGAAGCTAAAATTTTTAGAGTTTGAAGCCGAAATCCTAAGGAACATCGTCACAAAATTTTAAATCTTGGTTCGCAATATTGGCTAAGATATGATCTGTGGAAGTTAGGGCTTTTTCAGGCTTCTGAATTTCATCTCAAAGAGGTGATCATGGGAAAATCTTCATAACTCTCTCTCTAAGCATTGGATTGGAATGTTGTAAAAAGTGACCACAAGTACACAGGTTGTAGTTTTATTTCTATCAATTTCAAAGCCAAAGGAGGAAACAGTGATACGTCGCAAGTCATAAAAGTTCGCTCTACTGAACTAGTCCATAATTGGGTTATTGTGGGAGATTGGACATAAATTTGTCTTGAAGAATCCAAATTAGATCAGACCTATGGAATTTGAAAGAAGCTTCAGAGGGGGCTACTACAAGGCTGAAATTCAGATATTGAGGATCCACATTTATAGAGATAATTCAATTTCAATATAGAGCTCCTCAAAAGCAAGTAAAAGGTGTGTATTTGTTTTTCTGAATTGCATAAGTCTTGTTTTAAGAATCAAGTTGAATTGATTCCAAGGGCATATTATAGAATAGATATTAGTATTGGATTCTAAAATGGCCCCTAAAAAGAATTCAATACCAATTAAGCCTTTAGAAGGCTCTACTATGCCTCATGAAGACGAAGAATGGCAACATGACATATCAAAATTACAAGAGCAAGTGCAACAAATTTCTCTCTCGCAAAGAGCAACAAAAAATGACATGGAAGTTTTGAAGAAAGGCATGGAAACTAAGATGGGTGGTTTGAAGAAAGGTGTGGAATCTAAGATGGATGGTTTGAAGAATGGCATGGATGGCATGGAAGCTAAGATGGATGGCATGGAAGCTAGCATGGAATCGAAGATGGATGACATGAAAGCTAAGATCGATGAAAAAATGGAAAACATGAAGAATGATCTAAAATCAGACATGGAAGGTTTGACAAAGTTGATACAACAAATGTTTCCTAATGGTGAAAAGATAGTATAGGAAACTCATGATGAGAAAAAAATAAATGTTAATCATGATTTCATAAACTCTAATGTTGGAAGGAAGAACCACCATATTCCAAAAATGGATATGAGGAAATTTGATGGAAAGGATCCTGTAACATGGATACTTCAGATGGAGCAATATTTTGATCTCAGTAATGTGCAAAACACACAAAAGGTATGCATCACAACTTTACATTTAGAACAAAATACATTTGTATGGTATTGATGGCTTTGCTCCCATAAAAAAATTATCACTTGGTCAATTTTTACGGAGAAAATGATAGCACATTATGAGGATACAAAGAGAAACACCTTCTTTAGCCAATTGATAAATCTCAAACAAAAGTTTTCAGTGGGGGGAGCACATTGAGGACTTACAAAAATTGAATATAAGGGTAACTGATATTCCAGAGGAACACAGGATTTATCTCTTCATAGGTACTTTAAAGGATAACATCTAACATGAAGTTCATGTTTTGGAATCTGATTCATTGGAGAAGGCATTCAGGTTGGCAAGAAAAATTGAATGTAAAATTATGTTGACAAGGAAGCCTACCACTCAATTTTATAAAGAGGGAAGTGTTGCTACTCCTATATTTCCACAACCTACAAGGTTGACACCACAACAATTGGAAGAAAAAATAGAAAAAGGGCTTTGCTACAGTTGTGATATCAAATACACTAAAGGTCATAAGTGTGATGAGAAGAAATTATTTTACATAGATTGTGAAGAGGAAGAATAAAATGAACAAGAATTTTCAAAAGAAGAGGGTATACACCAGGAACCAACCCTAGAAGAGGAAGAAATGAGTCCAACCATTTCATGTAATTCATTTGCAGGAATTACCACTCCTCAAACTCTTAAGATAGAAGGACATATCAAGAAGAAAAAGGTAATAGTGTTGACTGATTCAGGTAGTACCCATAATTTTATTCATTATAAGGTAGCCAAGGAATTGAATTGTTTCCTATACCCAGCACCAGAATGTCAAGTGATGGTTGCAAATGAAGGAACTATAAATTGCTCTGGAAAATGTCATACTATCAAGCTAACCATGTGGGAATATGCATTGAATATTCCAATGCTTTCGATTCATATGGGAGGTGTTGATGTGGTACTAGGAGTACAATGGTTACAATCTTTGGGGACGGTAGCTTTTAATTTTCAAGAACTTTTCTTGAAATTTTTTTCAGAAGGCAAGGTAATTGAATTACGGGTTATTACAAGGAAGCCAAGAAAGATAATAAGCTCTAATGTCATGACAAACCTTCCAAAGAAAGAACAACAAGGTGTAATTGCACAATTATGCTCACTAGAAGTTCCAACATCAAAATCATCTATTTCTGCAGATCTCCAAAGAGTCTTGGGCAATCATTCCAAGGTGTTTGAAACTCCCAAAGGACTCCCACCTATTCGTGATTATGATCATGCTATTCATTTGATTCCCGGAATTGTTCCTCCAAACATCGGGCCTTATAGATATCCTTATGTCCAAAAGAGCGAAATCTAACGTATGATTGCAGAAATGTTAGAGGTTGGTATAATTCAACCTAGTCAAAGTTATTTCTCTTCTCCTATAGTATTGGTACACAAGAAGGATGGATCATGGCGCATGTGTCCAGATTATAGGGAGTTCAATAAGCTCACCATTAAAGATAAATTTCCCATTCCTGTGATTGATGAATTATTGGATGAATTACATAGAGCAATTTATTTTACCAAGTTGGATATTCGTTCAGGACATCATCAAATTAGAATAAAGACTGAAGATATTCCGAAAACAGCATTTTGAACTCATGAGGGTCATTATGAATTTTTGGTCATGCCTTTTGGCCTTACCAATGCACCTTCTACATTTCAAGGATTAATGAATTCCATTTTCAAACTCTTCCTTAGAAAATTTGTGCTAGTATTTTTTGATGATATACTAATATACAGCAGGTCTTGGAAGGATCATGTTCAACATGTTGACAGGGTGCTCAGACTATTGCAGGAGAAACAATTGTATGCAAAAACATCCAAATGTTTCTTTGGAGTACAAGACGTATAATATCTGGGTTATATTATATCTCACGAGGGTGTTAAGGTAGACCCTAACAAAATTAAAGTCATTAAGGAATGGAAAGTCCCCACAACCATTAAGTAGTTGCGAGGATTTCTTGGGTTAACAGGGTATTATCGCAAATTCGTTAAAAATTATGGGAGAATAGCGGCACCTCTAACAACATTATTGAAGAAAGATGCATTTTCATGGACTTCTAAAGCAACTAAGGCCTTTGAACATCTTAAAGAGGAAATGTGCCTAGCACCGTCTTAGCTACGCAGACTTCACAAAAACCTTTATTGTGGAATGTGATGCCTCAGGAAATGGAATTGGTGTACTTTTAATGCAAGAAGGAAGACCCATTTCTTTTGAAAGTCATCCAATCAAAGGAAAGTATTTGCAAAAGCTATTTATGATAAGGAAATGTTAGCAATACTGCATGCACTCAAGAAATGGCAACCTTACCTAATGGGAAGACACTTCAAGGTAAAAATTGATCATGATAGTCTTAAACACTTTTTGGAACAAAGAATATCTTCAGGAGAGCAGCAAAAATGGGTCACAAAGATGTTGGGTTATTACTTTGAAATAATCTACAAAAAATGGAAGCTAAATTTTGTTGCAGATGCACTCTCAAGAAAGAATGAAGAGGTGGAAGCATTGCTTTGTGCCATTTCTATTATCCAACCAGATTGGATAACCGAAGCAAGGGATGAATGGAAGAAGGATGAAGAAGTGTGGACACTCATTCAAAAGTTGGAGCAAGATCCTAGTACATTTGATACATTTAGTTGGAAAAATGATTCTTTATGGTACAAAGATCGCTTATATCTTTGTAAGAACTCCCAACTGAAACAAAAGATTATTTTGGAATTGCACACTTCTCCTTTAGGAGGACACTCAGGATTTTTAAAAACTTACCACAGGGTGAAGAAAGAATTTTTTTGGGATGGCCTTAAATCTAATATTCAAAATTTTGTGGTGGAATGTTTGGTTTGCCAGCA
This sequence comes from Pinus albicaulis, assembly GCA_034641835.2. Taxonomy (NCBI): domain Eukaryota; kingdom Viridiplantae; phylum Streptophyta; class Pinopsida; order Pinales; family Pinaceae; genus Pinus; species Pinus albicaulis. Next base: position 85,591 of record JAXQQM020072978.1, on the reverse strand, counting down.
AAATAAAATTGAGACAATTAAGACCCCGAGTCTTCTACAACCTTTATCCATTCCAAGCCAACATTGGGAGGAGATTTCAATGGATTTTATCACAGGTTTACCTAAGTCCGAAGGAAAGAGTGTCATCACGGTGGTAGTTGATAGACTTACCAAGTATGCACACTTTTGTGTATTATCTCATCCATTTAAAGCTAGTACAATTACTACTACATTTATGGAAACAATTCAAAAGCTACATGGAAACCCAAAGGTTATTATGAGTAACAGAGATCCCATTTTTACTGGAAATTTTTGGACGAAGTTATTTTCTTGTTTGGGTACTCAATTAGCTTATAGCTCATCTTATCATCCTCAATCTGATGGTCAAACTAAGATAGTAAATAAATGTTTGGAAGGATATCTTCATTGTTTTGTATCTGATAAACAAACACAATGGGTCAAGTGGTTACCTCTCGCTGAATGGTGTTGTAACACTTCCTTCCATACTGCAGAAAAAATGACCTCATTTATGGCACTTTATGGATATCATCCACCGTCCATCACATCATCTTTAAGAGAAAATTTTGAAGGTTCAAGCAGTGGAATATCACATCGAGAACCAACAAGAAGTTCTCCAACTCTTAAAGGATAACCTGAATTTGGCACAAAATCGAATGAAACAACAGGCAGATCAACATCGCAGCGAGAGAAGTTTTGATGTAGGAAACTGGGTATTTTTACAGCTACAACCATACAAACAAATTTCCCTCAAGCAAGCTAAGAATGATAATAAATTATTGCCAAAGTACTATGGTCCTTACAAGGTGCTGCAAAATATTGGTACTATGGCATACAAATTGGAGCTTCCTGCTTCTTCACGAGTGAAAATTTTCCATGTTTCATGCTTAAAGAAGGTTATAGGTGAAAATATTCTAGTTCAAACAATATTTCCCGAACTTGATGAGGAAGGAAAAATCATATTGGAACCTGAAGTGGTCACGGAAACAAGAACTCGACAGCTACGAAATCGATCAATTTCAGAGTATCTCATCAAGTGGAAGAACTTACCCACTGAAGATTCTACATGGGAGAATGAGAATTTTATACAGAAGCACCCAGAGCTACTCAAGCGTTGAGGACAACACTTTTTTGAAGGAGAGGGGCATGTTAGGTCCCTATATTACTAGTATAGTCCCTTATTATTATTAGTGTAACCCCCTTATTGTTATTATTGTACCCTTGTAACCCCCATTTTGTTATTATTGTGCCCTTAAATTATTATTGTTAGGTCGGCTAGGATTACATTGTGGCCCACTAGGATTACATTATGGCCCCATGGTCTCCTATATATAGAAAGGAGGTTTTGTAAATTGTATCATCCAAGAATTGTTCATTCATGTAATGTATTGGAGGTTTCCCCCTCAAAGTAGCTTATTTCTAAGGTGTTGATATCTCTTTTATTCTATTTTTGGAGATGGTTTCACAAAAACAGCACAGTCCCTTGTAGAAACTGCGTTATTTCTTAAGGTGTTGCAGTGGGAGGGTTTAATCCCTTGTTTTATGAGCTAGTTTCCCAGGAGGAGGATCGGCATTTTTCCCAGAAAGCTAGTAGGAGGAGCTACAGCCATTTCTATGCAGTTCTTCAGCCATATAGTGTGATTTAGCCATAGATTTGCAGCATATGCTTCTTGTACTTCATGTTTATCAAGAAACCCTTTCCGGCTCATCTTAGATTTCTATAAAAGAGGCTACATCTATGTTTTTGTGCCTCATTGATTAATATATAAGCATATATATTTTTCTCTCATATTTTTTAGTATAAACCCTCAATAAATTGTGTTGTCACTTTATGCAGTAATTTTGTGTTGCAGTAGTCTTGGGGTTTTAGTGTTTTTGGGTTGTTTTGAGCATGGGAGGCCGGTTTAACTAGGCTATAATGATTTTTTTCTGATTTCCTCTTACATTTGGTTGATATAATGTCAGATCTAATGGATCCATGGGATGTGTTCATTTATTAATGCATATAATTCTGAAGAATGCGTTTTTAATGCATGTATTGCTAAGTTTCCCCATTTGGGAATATTACAGTGGTATCAGAGCTCTAATCTTGGCTCAGCCTACATACTTCAACCATTATGGAGTCTTCTCATCTGAAGGAGAGGATCTACAAAAGGGATCAAGGCAAACCCTTGTTTTTTGGAGGGAATAAGTTCTCAAAATTTCTTCTGCAAACTCTGCATGGCACTAGTAAAGACATCAAAGAAATGAGGAGGGAAAAACATGGAGATCCCTCAACAAGATATGTACATGAGGAAAGCTCAAGTTCGTCATACTATGGGTGTAAGCATTCAACCACATCATCAGATTTACAATGCTCTACCAACCATATGTTCATGACAAGTAAGATGGAGAAAGGAGATGTGCTAAAGAAGGAGACTCTTGGTGATTATTTGCAAGAGTATGAATCCCAATCTAAGAGGTTCAAAGATCACTTGAACTTCCAAGGGTTTTGCAAGATCAAGGAGGAAAGAAGCACAAGGAGCAAGCAGCATGGTTTGGGTAGATTCTTTCTATCTACTTTTGATGGCTTACCTAAATGTCTAGCTAGGGTTTGGGTGGAGGAGCTAGACACCTATGTGCAGCAACATCAAGTTTCAGAAAAAAAAGCCATTAAAGTAGCAGCGCTGCATTTTGAAGGTAAGGCTTATGCTTGGTGGTTGTTTGAATCTTTTTCCTTAAAGAATGCAAATACATCTACTTATGAAAATTTCATTAGAAGAGTAGTGGAAAGGCTTGATGAAAAATTTTATGAAACACCTTCTATGTAGCATATCAAAGCAAAACAAACAAAACCTTTGCATGAGTTGGAAGGATCTATAAATCCAACTCCATTTCAAAAAACCATTGAGGGGGATGAAAAATTGTATACCTTGCCAAGGGAAAATCCCCAATTGCATGATGAGCTTTCTTCTCAAGAGAGAGACATGGAGATTCCTCCTTCAAAGGAAGACCAAGATCTAAGGTCTCTTATTGTTAATGAGGCATTTTAAAATATTGATGAGGAGGAAGAGAAGGATTTAGATAACAGCATAGTCATATAAAGAGCACATCCAATACCTCATGAAGAGGAAGATCGAGCACTTGCTCCAAGGAGAGAAACTCTTGCACTCTTGCAAGGAGTTCCAAAGAATCTCACATATGGAGATCATGGCTCAATCCATGTGTAGCATGTGCCATCATTAGCAAATGGTGAGATCTTGAAGATAGAAGGAAATAAAGAGGAGGACAAGCATCATATGATGAGGAGCACACACCCCTCTCTATTTTAGAAAATTAATGCACAAAAGAGACAGGAGGATTTGTACAATGAAGGCAAGGGAAAATCAGTTCGTACACATATATATCCTAATCTATGCCTTGATGTATCTTTGCATGGAGGCATTCCACCAGGGAGACCCCCTGATGAGAAGAAGAATAAAGTGTTCTCTCAACTTGGTGCGGCATTGACATATCTAGCTAAGGAAGGAGCCTTGGGAGAAGCTAGCATAGCGCAGAGAATATTTGATGGGTTCAAAGGAGAGGCAAGCAATTTTCTGAAATGGACATTGCTATCTCCCACTCAATTATTTGCGCTGGAAAAAGAGGATTCAGAAATATATGATTACATGGGCATGATATCAAAGGGCCACGCCCTATCTTTTGAGCAGCCAATGATATTTCCACACACAAGAAATTTTTTTGAATATGACAAGAGGGTATCAACACTCTTGCATCCATGGGCCAAATTAAGGAAGTTTTGGAAGGAAAAAACTTTCCAAGGGGAGGTTGACTTCCATATAATTCAATCTTGTCTTGAGCAAGATCAGCTGCAAGAGAGGCAGCAAAAGAAAGATGATAGTACTCCAACATGTGATTTTGGCATCAAGCATGTCAAAGAGGAGATCCATGTTATGACAGGAGTTGCATTTCATATTTCTACAGCGTTGTCATTGTTGGGGAGCCTAGATCCATATTGGGAGTCCCAAATCTTGATGGAATATCCAAGAACCTCTTCACGTGTAAGGTTCTTGATGAGAAAGTGATGGATAGGAGGTATAAAGTGGTTGATGGAGTAATATATTTTCATGATCAGATCTACTTGACTAGAGACTCCATGCTCAAGGAAAAACTAATAAATGCAACCTATGATATCTTGCTTTCTAAACCCACTGGATTTATTAAAGCATATCGTACCATCCTTGAGGGATTCATCTGGGAAGATTTCAAAAAGGAGATGCACTATCACATGAGAAAGTGCATATATTACTTGTTGGTTGAGGAGGAACATAGCTCTTGGGAAGAGTTACCATTGCCACCTCCTTATTCATTGGGTGTGAGAGGGAGCTCATCCATGAGCTACCTCACTGATTCAAGCCAAGTGTACGGTAAATATTTTATTTCTGAACATCATGTTGTATTTACTATATACTTGCATTTTCTTAACATACATGTGCAGGGCATTGCTCCAAGAGGGAGCACTCTTTCTTATTTTCCTCATGAGCTACTTGGGGCCATGGGAAATGGTGATGTTGACCATTCCCTAGAAGATTTTTTGGAGATGATGTCCTCTTCATGGTGTGATTCATTAACACCAACCATCATACACCTTCTCCAATCATGCAAGAATAATGTGGCAGCAGACAAGTGGTTGAAAGAAAACTTGTTATATCATACTCTATGGCAGTTAGGAGAAAAACTGCGCTAGTTGCACATGAGGGACCATTGTCCTTCTCCTTTACTACATATGGCAGCTAGCATGACTCTAATTATGAGTCCATATGCTGAAAATTTTCTTATCTTTGTTGGGAACATGGTTGGAAGGAAGACACATGGGTTGGATGTGTCCTTGGGGGGAGAAATTTCCCTCACTTTTTGCATTACATGCTTTAAGGGGAGCATGGGAGATGATATGGACACTACAGTAGATCACTTGTTTCTTTATGATATGGGCCATATGATTGATTGGAGCACTTGGGACATGCCTCTCATGAGCATTTGGGAGGATCTTTTCTATGAATTACCAAGCTGGGAGGTGATTCATTTCATTTGGATGATAGCATGGATATGGGAGTCTCTCATTGGGAGTGAAGTCCCCTATGATTATCATCATTTCTACCTTGAGGACGCCATTGATCAGAAAGAAGGTTTCCATATAGACCTTCCATTATTTCATGATGAGATCCATTTGGTTTGTCTGCCAAATGCCAACTTACACACTTGGGAGGAACCATTGGGAGACAAAATTGTTGCAGAATATCTAAAGCAATGGTGGAGACTATTAGATGAGGAGGCCACAAGAGGAGGAGGGGAGATTTTGCAACACCCTTGTAGTTGCTTGAGGAAAAGAAACATTTGGGAGGGGAATACTGTAATATTCCTAAATTAGCATGCAGCTAATAGGAATATTAATTTTGCTCCTAATATCTAGTTAGATGAATAAATGGGTAAGGAGGCCAATAAGTTGCTTAAGTAGGCATAAAATCCCTCTTAATATGAAAATGGATCATGTTAATAACTAGATCAAACATCCTCATGTGTGAACAAGGTCTAATATGTGTGGACAAGGTCAAGTTTTACCAAGTCAACGGCATTAATATGTGAGGAGTGGATCATAAATAAAGACATCTCAGTGTGAATGAAGATCAATCTAGCTAGTCAAAATAAAGACACCTTGGGTGTGAAAGGAGACAATGCATGGAGACTGAGTCATGGTTGACTAAATCAAACAGTTTTGTAAATATAAGAGTGGGACTAATGGAGACAGCGTAATTTTGGAGGAGGAGCCTTTGCATGGAAGTAACCTCATGAATGGGTGGGACCCATGGTGAGGAAGCTCATCATTTATATAATGGAGGGAATGGTAGCCATATGGAGCATGATTGAAGATATGATTTTATGATTGGGTATTTTTAGACTTATGGCATGCTTCGGCTGTTTAGCTAATTTTATTGCACTATTTAGTGCAAGGGTTTTCTCAGGCGGGAATTCCCCACTCTTCCTTGGAGATCTTGTTTAAGAAATCTGAGTGGAGTTTCCTAGAATTCATTTACACTATCCGGCACTTGACCAAGCAGTCACCTTCAAAAACAGCAGAGTCCCTTGTAGAAACTGCATTATTTCTTAGGGTGTTGCAGTGGGCGGGTTTAATCCCTTGTTTTATGAGCTAGTTTCCCAAGAGGATGATCAGCCTTTTTCCTGGAAAGATAGTAGGAAGAGATATAGCCATTTCTTTGCATGATCAGCCATATTTATGTAGTGCTTCAGCCATACAGTGTGATTCAGCCATAGATCTACAGCATATGCTTCTTGTACTTCATGTTTATCAAGAAACCCTTGCCGGGTCATCTTGGATTTCTGTAAAAGAGGCTAGATCTTTGTTTTTGTGCCTCATTGATTAATATATAAGAATATATATTTGTATCTTTTATTTCTGAGTATAAACCCTCAATAAATTGCACTGTCACTTTATGCAGTAATTTTGTGTTACAGTAGTCTTGGGGTTTTAGTGTTTTTGAGTTTTTTTGAGCATGGGAGGCTTGTTTAACTAGGTTATAATGATTTGTTTCTGATTTCCTTTTACATTTGGTTGATATAATGTTAGATATAATGGATCCATGGGCTGCATTCATCTATTAATTTATATAATTCTAAAGAATGTGTTTTTCATGCATGTATTGCTGAGTTTCCCCATTTGGGAATATTACAAAACGGTGTGCCTTTCAAAAATTACGTACCGAAGGTAGTGCAGTAGGTTCTTATAAACGCACAGCAAAAATAGTAGAAACATGGTACGGTGCTCTCTCTCAAAAAAGAGACACTTTGAGTTATATGTTAACATGTGCACCGATTAACACAAACATAAGTTAATAAAAAACTTTTTTATCAAACAGTACGTGCCCGATGCGCTATGTGCCAACATGGATTGGGATCTGACTTTGCAAGTGGTCCTACGAGTTAGATGTCGTACGCCTATATATATATATATATATATATATATATATACAAACCCTATAAATCTAAAATGAAAAGCCCTAATTGTGAAGTCACAGAAACAAGAAGAAGCAAGGGTTTAACGTAAGAATGGATTTTTTTTGTTTTTTTCTGAAAATGCATAGAAAAATTTAAAAATTTTACTATGCATGTATTAAATCCAACAAAAATTGTGAAAAAAATAATTATTACAGCAAAATTTAACAATTTTACTATACTACAGGGTTTTTGTTTGAATCGCTAGATGTTTCAAATTGTGATACTCTGAATAGTGATGTTGTTCGAAATTATTTTGCTGCTCCATAGTGTTCTCGTGCTCTCTTGCTCCAGGTATGTCTCTCGTGCAAATCCATCCCTGAAATTTTTTTCAAAAATAATGAAATAATGAATATCTTTTACTATTTAAAGAACTTTTTTATGGAAGTAGATTTCCGAAAATAATTTTCCGCCCATTTTTCAATTTACCGCTTATTTTTTACTTTAAAAAAATAAAGTTGCGCTTTTTTTATATCCAGATATTCATTTCATTTGTTAACTAACCGGACTGGTGTGTCAGTTAATAACACCACATCGATGCACAGTAACTAAAATGCAACGGTGCAGTTAACTATACATTCGCACCGATAACAAAAAGTTCATTTTTAAGGCACCGAAATTACTTTTAGGTATGTACACAAAAATTTATTGTTGATTTTGCTGAAATTCAGGGAGTAAATATCATAATTATATCAAATGGACAATTCTTCAAAATCCAGCTAGTTCCATAATATTTCTCAAAGTCCATTGTGGAGTTCTCCCTATCCATCTCCAGACGTAATATTTACTTCAGATTTTATTTATCTTTTCAATATCTAATTGAATTTATTTATTTTATCCATGTCAACCAGCTGAATAAAATTAATGTATACAAATTTGCAGGTTCATGCAGATTCAGAATCGAGTTCAGATGCACAAAATATTCAAACAGCTCCAAAACATAGGAAGCTCTTATCAAGAGAAGCATATCGCAAGGCGCATTTGGTAGATGAAAATGGACAGCTGCTTCACCCTACCAATTGTAACATTGCATCTTCTAGCCACAGTCCTAGGACAATGATGGTAATAATAATTATCTGGTATATTAATGTAATTATTTCAATATCAAACCAATTAATCATGCATTGTCGATGTGCTAACTAATTGATATCATCGATTTTGTACTAATCATGTTCAAATATATTTTTTGAAATTGTGAGGATTCTAGTGATGATGAGCAACCTACCTACCATCTTCCGTTGCACCCCACAACAATGTCAAATCAAGAGAAGGTTGAGTTAAGAGAAAAAATCATAGAGGAACGATACCAAGAATGGTTAAATCAACCACCTATTCAATTCCCACTATGTCCAGATTCACCAATTAGGAATGACTACAGAAATAGTAGTTATTCACAAGCTGGCAATGGAGGCAATCAAATATATGTTGTTATGGATGATTACTTAAGGGATACGAGTACCATGGAGACAATTTTTTTCGATGCATTCTAGAACAATGATCAGTTAGGGGATGATACTCATATCGCTAATACCTTTTTCAAAAACCTTAAATTTGCTTCTACCATCCCTCTCTTTGGACCTGGAGGTCATTCAAATACTACCCAGTTGGGGACAACGATGTTACTGTACAACTTGAAAGTAAAGTTTGGCTTGTCGAATGCATGTTTCTCGAAAATTTTGAGGTAATTGACCATCAAGTCCTCCCTCATATTTTGAGAAATATAATCACACAATGAACATTACAAATGGTCAATTTTATGAATGTTAATAATTATATTAGCATTAATGTGCATTTAATATTATCCATGACCAACTATAGGTTATTCAAAGATGAGGTTCTTCCGAGTGATAATGTCTTGCCTGGTAGTTGTGAAGAGGAAAAGAAATTGTTGAAAATGTTGGGTGTTGAGTACATATCATATCATGCATGTCCAAATGATTGTATTCTATATTGAGGAGAATATGTAGACAAAGAGATATGTCTAAAATGTAGGCATGACAGATATGATAAATCAAAATATAATGGTAAATCATGTGGTCCTCCTTTTAAGATATTGAGGCACATGCCTATAGTCCCAAGGATTCAAAGGCTCTTTTGTTGCAAAGAATTAGCTATGTTGCAGGGATGGCATGCCTCACACAGAAGTGAGTTGGGAGTTATGTCAATCCCAACAAATTCAATAGTCGTGAAGCATATAGAGGATACATGGCCCGAAAAATTCAAGGATGAAATACGAAGTCCACGACTCAGCATAGCCATGGATGGTGTCAACCCATATTCCCTCAAGAACACCAACTATTATGTTTGGCCTATAGTAGTGATCAATAGCAATATCCCCCCATGGTTTTCCGTGAAGAATGAACATTTTATGTTGGCTCTCACAGTCCCTAGTAGAAGACAAGTGAAGAATATTAATGTCTACTTACAACCACTGGTAGATGAATTGAAGGACTTATGGGATGGGATAAATGTATATGATGTATCAAGACCCATCGTAGTAGAGAGTATTTTTATGTTGTATGGCATATTTGCTTACACGACACATGATTATCAAGGATTAGGAGTTTGCTCTATTAGATTACATGTTTATTGATTTGTTTATATATGTAACAATATTATTTCACATATTTTTATTTTTTTCATTGTAATTTTTCTGATCTTCATGATATTCTTTAACGTGCCATGCATATTGTATGCAATAATTTTGCAAGTCTTGTAATAAAAGCATATTTTGGATGTAAATTTTTTGGACCTTCTCTAAAAGCTAGATGGTCCAATGACCTACGAAAGCCAGTGTATGACTTCTCCAGGGTATTCCTCCTAGAAGAACACCCTTACAGAAGAGAAGCATCCTCTTTCAACAATAAACGAGAGAGAACCCAAAGGCCTCCAATACCAACACCAGTTGAATGGCTTAGAGCATATGAGAGAGAGAAGGAGAAGGAGATCAGAGAAATGTTCGATTCAAATGGGGATCCTATGTTCAATGATCCAGAATTCTTCGAGACCTATGTTGAAATCTATCTTTTATAACCTCCCATATTAGGAGCATCTTAATACTACCCACTTATTAGATCCCATGCATATATTTAAAAAAAAATCTTCTTCTTTATGGAGGCACATATTATCGAAACAAAATGACACATTAGTTGTTAGGAAAGATCTTATTACTTCAACAAATAAAACTAAGCTTTGGCCAAAATGATTAGAAATTATAGGATCAGAGGCAGGTGTTGGTCCCTCTAATTGGTATTTCAAAGAAGTTTATGTCCCACGGATTTTTTAAAAATATGATATTTCTTTGGCAAAGGAAATTATAATGGGTGTGATGGTACCATATTCATACGGGTGTTTACTAGGGTGTTGATTCACCGTGGATGACCATTTGTCAAGGTTGAAATCACATGACCATTTGAATCTTCTAAAAGTACGTATAATTTCAAAAGCATGATTTTATTGTTTTTTATATTAATACATTTTATCCCATGCAGGGATCATAAAACATAACTAATTGTGTATATTATTGCATGTTTTTATAACTTTTCAGTGTCATTATCCTTTGTTCATGCATGGGTGTGCGAAACATGAATTCCCCCAAGAGCTAGGATGTGCCATATCTAAATTATCTGCGTCTGTATGTTGGATCACATCAAACGAGATTCATGTGGCTATCATTCCATGGTGGCATCAAGAGATAGTTAAGATTGTTTGTATGTTTGAGAAGGAACCGCCGACGAGTTTCATAGATTTGCAGGTTCATCTTCTAATCCACCTAGTAGATGAGGTTGAATTAGTTGGGGTGGTTTCTTGTCATTGGATGTTCTTATTAGAGAGTTACATAAAGAAATTGAAAGGTTTTGTTTGACAAAGGGAAAAACCTGAGGGGTCTATGGTAGAGGAGTACATATTGTATGAGTCTTTCTATTATGCTATTGAGTACATCAAGCAGATCGGCAACAGACCACGTGCGGTATTTTGGGAGGATGAAAGGGATAAAGACATAAAAGATAAGGCAAGTTGCTCCAAAAGAATGGAAAAAGGTGCTTGATAAAGAGTAAGCGACTTATAATTTTTAAAATTTACACAAAGTAAATATTCATGTTGAACATCGATATAGTGTATATTTTGATCTCATATGTACTATATGTTAGTTTGATTTCATCAGCAAATGCAGAAATTGAAGCAATCAATAAATTCATTCTTTACAATTCTGACTCTGACACAACCGGGGCTCGTATTGTACGAACAAAAAATGATAAAATGGGATAGTGACTAGAAAGAATTCAGACGATTGAATTGTAGAAGTGTGCCTTATCCCGATCATTTAAAATAAAATATACCAATTATATACCCCAATAGTTAGGTTGCTGACCAAGATAGAGAGAAATACGATGCAGTCGATCGTTACCCGCGTGCTAAAGAGGATGCGCTAAACATAGGGATTCGGTGCACCCACTCGGTAATAATCTATTTATGTACATTTTAAACTTAATAATGCACCTTTGAAATGTAACATCTATATTTCATATTTTAATAGTTGGGTTACTATAAGACACATGACACTATGATTTTTTATAGGTGAATTTGTTCCCATCTATGTGGGCATATGGACACCATTTTCGCACATAAAATGCCGATGATAGACACATGACACAAAACGGTGGACTAGAAGTTGAGTTCGATCAATCTATTCGAGCTAGCCACCGTGATCAAAACCCAGTACGAGTGACGTTAGGTTACTTCAGAAAGGTAAAAGAGATCATTGAAGTGGATTTATCTTCTTTCCAATGTGTTATTTTTAGGTTCAAGTGGTGGGACATCTTTCAGCGGAATAATTTAAAGGAATATCATGATAGTAGGCTTATATGTATCAACTCTAAAAAGATGTGGGACGAAGCTAAGAAGCCCTGTGTTTTCCCCAAACACTACAACTAGGTGTTTTTTTACCCAGATATGTTGGATAGGGATGGGGGGTTCGTATTAAGGCACGACCCTAGATCAAAATATATTTTTTAGAACAATAGTGTTATCATGCCATGCGAGCTGGAAGATAATGAGGGTGATCATGAGAATCGAGAGTGATATGGTACATGTGTTATTTCATCATTTATACTTTTTAAGATGGGTTTTTATAAAGAAGACTTAACCTTATAACTAAGACTCTTTTTTTTGAAACATTATAATATGTATTTTGAATTAATGGGTTTGCATTGTGTTAATGTTAAAATCATTTCACTTGATAATTTGCAATTATGTTGATCTCAGAAACAGTGGCGCAATGTATAAAGCTCTTTTTTTTATAATGTTAATTTTTAAAATAATACAACTACTTGATTGCTTTAAATGTGTGTGAATGATATCTTCAAAATGTATACTGTTATTTTTGGTATGTAAGATCATAATAAAATAATGATAATTCTAAACATGAATTTATTTGCATTATTTTTTAAAATTTATTATGTTTCAAAAATTCATATTATTATAGATTTATTATTTTACAATTATTTATATTCATACAAATTTACAAATTTACAATTATATAATTATGGTAATTTAACAATATTTACGGTATACATTTTACTTACGGTAGTTATGGTTCAAAATTGAGAATTAATTTACAATGTTACAAATTTACAAATTTAAAATTTTTTAATAAAATTGAATCATGACATACAATTATAATTACAATTTTACAATTTCACAATACAATTACAATTTTACAAATATTTTACATACAATTACAATTACAATTTTACATACAATTAAAATTACAATTACAAATTAACAATTTTACATACAATTACAATAACAATCATTTCACAATATAATTACAATTACAATTAAAATTTTACAAATATTTTACATACAATTACAATTTTACAATTTCACATACAATTACAATTACAATTTTACAATTTTACATACAATTACAATTACAATCACCATGCATACAATTACAATTACATTTTTAGAATTTTACAAATTTACAAATTTTACAATTTTAACAAAATTGAATTACAATTACATTTTTAGAGTTTTACAAATTTACAAATTTACAAATTTTACAAATGACATGAATACATACAATTACAATTTTACAATTACGAACAATTACAATTACAATTTTACATATAATTAAAATTTCAATTACAATCACGACATAATATTTAATAAATATCATGATTTAATATTAAAAATAAACATCGTGATCATGATAACCATCGTACAAACATCATATTCGTCTAAAATACACATTCAAATTCGCTAACATCATCTAATCATCGTGATCATGATCATCTAACAAAATACAAGCATTGTATAAAATCATCACAACAAAAACATCAAATATACATCTCATGTCAAATAATTGCTATCACATACACATCTATCTACAAGCACATTAAATCAACATATCTAACATGACCTAACAATATACACAACGTGATGAACACCAACATGTAAATTAAGTACATCAACATGAACATTAAAATACATGGACCATATATATATATATATATATATATATATATATATATATATATATATATATATATATATATATATATATATATATATATGTATGTATGTATGTATGTATGTATGTATGTATGTATGTCAAAAATATACAACTATAATATAACTGCATATTAATGTCAAATATCTGGTGGTACATCAATAATAGTACTAGTAGAGGTCTGCTCAGTCGATGGTGCAGCCTCATGCTTAGATAGATGGTGTGCCTTCTCCGGAGGTGCCTGTTGTTCGTGATGATGCAGGTCACCGCAGAACTTCCTACTAATGACTCGTCGATGGAACGCTTGCTCGGCGGATAGTGCGGCAGCCTTCTCGAATGGACACGCACATCATAGATGGACTGCCCTGCTCGAGGACTAGATGTACGCGAGATGGTACGAGGCTACTTTCCGGTGATGCCTATTGATGGGGCCAGATGTTGGCTTCTCATCATGATCTCTGTCAGCATGAGGTGAAGGAGGAGGAGGTGGATTACTAAAATGATGATCACTCCCCTCATTATCATGATCATCAGATGAGGAGTTTCTCTATCGTGCATCTCCACGACACCTACCCCTCCTCGCCTATGCCAGTGCTCTAGAAGCTCCAATGATATGACACATGAGGGTCAACATATCACAAGGCATGCCCCTCCAGATCCGTGTGAGCCTATGATCAAGCTGGATCTCTCTGATCGTAGCTGGTCAGACTCACTCAACAACTAGGATTTGATAGAGTTGGTCGCCCACTCCATCTTGAATCGGGTGTCTGGCCTACGCCTCACCCCTCAAGGGACTGCGCGATCGAGGATGGTACTCCCTACATGCAGCGCCTCTGTATCTCCTCGTCACTCCACACCTATGGAGTGGTCGGGTGAGCTGAGATCATATCTGATAGATTTCCCAATATCACAAAATGTATATTTATAACAATAGTTATACATTTCATTAAACATTTAATAAAACAAGTTAAAGAACGTGTTAGAATAAATTTGATAATTATAATTAATTAATTAAGACAATAAAATGAAACTATATTAATTTAAAGAAAACACAAATATTACTTCTCGCATCTGGCGGCTCATCCTGTGTGAAGAGGATGTTGTTACACCCTCGCCAATCCAAACCGACATATGGACATGGCACTAGAACGAAGGAGTGATCATCAACACTAGATAGCAACTCCAGTGCATCAAGAGATATCCTGGCAGGAAAGTCAGACTAACCCCTCTTGGGCATCATCTAGCCCCACTTCTCCATCTGTACAAGCAACATCGGCCTATGAGGCAGCCAAAAAAAAGTAAGCCTCCTCTCTAGAAACCTCTCAAAAAGTAAACAAAATAACTCTGAAGAAAAAGGGAAGGTCAACCTCCCACGTGCCTGCGAACGAAATCTATTTAATGTTGTACAAAACTGCCACAAAAAAATCACATATCATCTCACAAGTCATGGCGCCTGGAATAAAGAATCAACATAAAATAAAAGTGGGCAACTAATGCATTTCCCGTCAATGGTATAGTGTACAATGGTCACTCACGAGAAAGGGTGAGGGAGGCACCTCACCTCTACCTTTCTCGCAAGTAATACGTAATTGAACGCGCGCACAAGAAAATCGCGGGGCTATGTCGTCCCTAATGTCTCGGGATGTTGTATACTCCCTGCGCAGGCGACGGGGGACATCTGGGAAGCGGGGCTCGATCACCCCTCTCCCTGTCTCCGTCCCCGATCGTAAATGTCCACTCCTTCTTGGTGGGCGCAGACAACCCGACAAACCGGAAAGCACTATCGGTGGGCATCACCTGAAGATCAATTGTCCCAATAACCCACTGGCCCTTGGGGATGTAGCCTCCTCATAGAACTTGAGGAGGCCTACCTCCCTTAGGAGCAACTGGGTGGTTGTCGTAATAGGGTGAGGGTACATAATTCTCTCCCTCTCTCTTGCCTCCCACTCGCGAACCATGTTATACTGGTATTGCATATGTTCTTGTTGTTCTCTTTGTTCTCTCCTTTGACTTCGTTGAATGATTCACATATTAAATCATTTTTATTTATTAAATGAGACATGTATTTACAAATATATATATATATATATATTTATTTATTTTATTTTATTTTTTAAAAGAAAAAAAAAATAGTCCGGTGCGCCAAAAAACGAGTCATGAACAGAGTACGGTCGTACGTTTTTATCATGCTGCTCTTGATGCGCACTTGTAAAAATTGTTCGCATTCACGTAGCTAAAAATTACTTTTATGAAGTCGTTGATGAAACTATTTGGGGGCGAGATGATTCCAGTCATGCCACCACTTAATGATAATACATGGTCGCGGTGTGGTGTGTAAACAGCCCCTTGTTGACAATGTATATTATGGGCGGAGTGCTGCTATCCTTCATCCACCCGGGGTGGATATTTTGGTGTCCTCACGGCATTACACGCACCATGGTGCAGGTCATGTAAGAATTACCGCATTTATTATGCGTGTGTATGGGCGAAATGATGTGACCTAACTATCTACCCTGGGACGAATAGTTTGGTCAACGCATCGCCCTCCCAACACTAGTACATAGTCAATGGTATAGTCGTTTAAACCACTGCACCACCATGTTAGTATTAAAATTAGTCACGGTGCACATTTTTTTGGTACTGTACCGAAACCCGATGCGGTTTCCATTAGCACCATTCGTGGTGTGGCCTATAAATTTACAAGAAGCACCGCGAACGGTGTGAGCCGAACGGTGAGCGCACTGCGCAGAAAAAATAAATAAATAAATAAAACATAAAATCAATAAATAAAATAAAATAAATAAATAAAAAATCAATAAAAATAAATAAATAAATTTAAAACGGTTAAGGTCTTTTAAAAATCTAATGCGCTAAAATGTTTAGTTATTGAGAAACAAGTAAAATATTTGTACTTTTGCGCGTCGCGGAGGCATATTTGCAGAGGAATTGAAGAAACCAAATTTTCCCACCGTTTTCGAAATTCGAACTGCACAAGGTGGGAAATGGACAGCAGCAATGCATGCAATGGGAGCACTGATGGCAGGGCGCCTCACACAATAAAAATTCACACCAGTGCTTGAAAGGTATGGAGCCCTAAAGAAGTAAAAATTATGTTTTTACGGCCGGTAATTTTTTTTTATTTAACCATGTTTTGGTGCTCGGGTTTTTGAGACACACCAGGCGGTATTATCGATGGCGTACCGCACGTCATTACAGTGCGTTGGAATATTGTGACATGTCGGGCCTATTTATACATAGATCACTGGTGTGCTATAGTACTTAGACACATGAGGCAGGTTTGTATGGAGAGCACGGTGTCTCTGTGTGCCAATTTTTAGTACGCACCAGTGCGTTTTGAGTAAAATGCACCGATGTGGGTTATGATGAGAAACGCACCGAAAAAAAAAAACATCCACCCACCAACCTCCTCTAGATACCTCTACTACAAATGGATATCTAGGCTATTTTTATAAGGGGTTCCTCAAAAACAGCTGCTAGAGGGTCTTTTCCTTGTAGTGATTGCTTCCTAGTGATCAGAGAGATAGCAATAGGTGGTGCTACCTCTGGTATCCTGTAAAAATTATTCCCTAAATTAATAATAACAGTGTGAGGCCTAGATTCATATATAGCATGTCGCTTCCACAAGTATGGTTGGCCTAATAATACATCACAAACTTCGAGAGGAGAAACATCACACATTACCTCATCTGTGAAGGGCTTGATGTAGGGGAGGCGACATTGTTTGTTTGTCCTTAGTTAATCCACCTGATGGTGTACAGTTGCAGGTGTGTTGTGGTCAGTAGGCCTAGCCACTTGACAACCTCTCCTAAAATGAGGTTATTTTGGCTCCCACTGTCGAAAATGAACTGCAGCGAAGAACCCTTCACCCACATTTGTGAGTGGAAGAGGTGCTCCCTATCCTCTAGATCTTCGGGTTCATCCTTTTGGATCTTGGTGGTGGAAAACTTGGTGGCACTAGGCTCCACATTAATAATCTGAGTCCCCTTCTCATTCTCCTTATTGGGTTTTGATTCAAAGTCGGAGCATGCATCTGATTCGAAAGCCTTTAGCTCGTGCACTAGTGACTACTTGGCTCGACACTCACTCGTGTTGTGAGTGGAGCTCCTATGGAACTCACACCACTTCCCCGTGTCCTTCTTTTTCTTTGTGGTGTTTTTCTTTTCTTGCGGCTTTGATGGGTTATCCTGGTACACCCCACCTTGGCTTTGTCCATTGTTTTGTGGTTTGGGGGTTCCTTTCCCTTGCTTCGGATTCGAAATTCCAAAGTTATGCTTCTTATATTTAAACTTTTGCTCAATCTTGACAGCATATCGATAGGCGACATCGAGCGAGGAGATGTCCAGTAACTCCATTTCGTCGTGGATGTACTTATGCAGACAGTCGTGGTACTTGAGTACCAAATTCCACTAGGAATCCTTGATGCCCAGCTTTGTGTGAAGGGCATGAAAACAATTTGTGAACTTTGACACATCTTGGTCCCTTCCCTACCACAATGTGGTCCACTTTATGTATTTATCTTTAGCTACCGACAGTGTAATATTGTTCCTTGATGGCATCTCTAAAATTATTCCAAGTGGGTGCGGCTGAGAACAATGAGGGTTCCCCTTCGTCCTTTTTCCCAAAGTAGGATTCCCACCAGTCGTTGACATGGGGGGCAGCTTTCAGGAGTGAAAAAGTAATCTTTTCCCAGTTGGAAAAGTCGTGAACTGGAAAATATCCTTCCAAGAAATTTAACCATTTATCTACTGATCGAAATCTGGATCAAGGGAAAAAAATTAGCTCAAAAATGAAAGTGCTCATAATTTCACCAAACCAAAATGAAAGTGACCGGCCCATCGCAAGAAATCCAACGCAACTCGTTTCATCAAAAACCAAGTTCGGATGAAGGATTTATGGTCTGTTGATCGCCATTCAGAATAGGAAATTTAAAATATATATATATATATATATATATATATATATATATATATATATATATATATATATATATATATATATATATATATATATATTGCATAACAGGTACAGCTGATGACATGGCAGTCGAGTCAGCATGCAGAGAATCTTCTTCAGTTTTTATACAATGGGATTGTGAAATGTGTCACAATTGGATTTTCTAGTTCAATTTGTGAAGGTGAAAATTGCCCAATGTCCTCCAAGGCTGAATGTGGGTTCATGAATATTTATGTGCTGAAAATATTTTTTTTAATTATTAAGTTTGGATTAATGAATATATATATATATATATATATATATATATATATATATATAATATTTTATATGGTTATTAATCATATATTATATTATAATTTTTATGTGTATTAATATTTATTATGAAAGTCCGAAATGGTGGCATCATATTAAATTGAAAACCATAGTCCGAAATGTCAAGGTTTGGGCAGCATAATATTCCGAAGCGTATTAAAGTTTGATGGTATGGCGTATTATTGGGTGACAAAACATGTATGAGGGGCGAGGTCGAGGCTCGACCCCGTGACCTCCCCCACTCCATTATCTCGGCTCACCAATGAGCCACAGTGTAGTCCTTGTAAAGGATGGGTGTGAACGTCTATTTGAACAGTGAAGGTGGATCTGATGGCGGAGGAACGGAGCAGGCCAGCCCTCCTCCTCTTGCAACCACACCATATGACATCATACAAGTGCCCCCGTTAATCGCACTTACTACGCACTTAGCCACAGTTAATCCACACTTATCCCATAATTAATCCCGCAGTTAACTTGGCGTATTTTTAGTGGTATCTCTGAATTCGGAGTAACCTCCAACTTTGGTGGGGCTAACTGGCAGTTTTCTATATTTAGAGGGAGAAACTAGGGGAAACTTTAATGAGGCATATCTTGAGCAATTTTCGACCAATTTGGGCTCAAGAATAGTCATTCCTAGCACATTGGCATGCTCTGAATCCATTGGAATAGCTTGTAGAGGCATAGAAGAGAATATACATGTGTTTTTTGTCACTTGAAGAATTTTGAAGCCCAGGACCACCAGGAGGGAAGGCCATGCCCAAGTCAGCTAAAGGAAAAATGGAGTGAATGAATAGTCAATTTTTGATGTATTTTATTCTCTAAACATAGTGGTACATTTTTTAGAGGCATTGGAACACATCTGAAGGTGCTTTTGTCACTTTGGATGTTAAAAAAGCCCATGGCCACCGGGATTGGAGGTCAAGCATAGAGGAGATGTGAACCAAATTCAGAGATTAGATAGTCATTTTTGGGGTATTTGAGTGTTCTAAATCCAATGGAATAGTCGAAAAAACCATTGGATCATTATTTTTTCTTGTAATCATACATTTTACTCATAATCCCAAGAGGGCCTAGCTAGTTAAAGCAGGTCCATGGAGATGTATCCCAGGAGGGGTGAACTCCATTATCATCCATTGTGTTATGTGATTGTTGTGAGTTATTTTACTACATTAATTTTTTGTTTATGCATTTTTTAAAATCTAATTAACTCATAATTTGATCATCAAAGATAAATGAAACTACACACATAAACCCCTTCACAAGTGTTTAACATGAGATGATCCTAATCACATTTTTAATACTGATGAGGGATCTAGCATAGCAATAACTAGTTGGACCATATTCAGATCATCTACGGCATCTGCATCTATCTGGCCTTCAAATATGGGAATGTCAAAGTTAACTTGTACCTTAAAAGGTGTGGTGAATCCAAAGTGGTTGTCGAATGAAGATGCGTCGCATGTGGGTAGCCGTCAAAGGATCTGGAAAAAGTTATCCATCATCACATTCCTCTATTTCTCGAGGGCCTTCTCAAGTAAAATTTTGAAAGGATATCCTACCCCCTCATCTTTATTTTCTTCTTCCATGGGAGGTCGTTAGGGTTTCTGAGGATGATTCTGCAAAGGTTCAACCAAATCGAGTTGTAACTCCTTATACCCTGCCCTTATTTGGGACATGCAAAGAAAAATTGAGAAAGAGAAGACCGCTATGATACCATTGATCTGAACTTATGCAGGAACGCAATAAAATACTAATATAAACATAAGCATAGAAGGGTAGAATAAATACAACATCATTTCATTAATATCAAAGAAATGAAATATGCTTACATATAGAATGGAAATAAACGATGTCGGGCAATGGTAGCTTATCTCTGAGAATATATGTAGTGGATATATGCCTCAGAACTGTGTTACAATGAGGCTCAAGTGCCTTTTTGTTATTGAACAAAAAGGGAAAACCCTAAAAAACCAAAACGCTAACCCTAGGAGATGGAACGCCAAGAGTTTGTAGGCCCCGTTGGGGTTATTTGGGCATCCAACTTCCTAGGGTCGTAACTTGGTCATATTATCTTCGTTTGGCGCATACGATGCCTTGTCAGAAATATCTCTCTGAGTACTACAGGATTTTCTGTAGGCCCTTTCCTATGGCTATGGGCTTGCTGCAAACCTCAAAAAAATGTCGTTTAGGGATCTAGGTGGAATAGGTGGGTGGCCACCAATATCCACTTGGATCACCCCAAGAGACCCGAATCTTCTCTCTTCCTTTCATTGTATCAGGTCCCTTTTGGGTTAGTTTTCCAAAGTTAGGTTCTCTCACATCCTCTAGCATAAACAACATTATCATAGAAGAGATGGAAAATGAGGCCATATCCATGGAGCTTGGATCATTGTTAATAAATAACCACCTCTCTCACTCCCCCATCCCATGAATTTTAAGGAGAATGGAAAAGATGATTTTTTTTCACCCTCGAGGATCAATATGAAGGATGCAATACTAGTTAAAGGTTGGTCGTATCATCCTAACTTCCTTGACATCCATGTGCAGGAAAGGTGGATATACTTCATGCATGTAGAAAATTAATGAGGTGTCAGTATTAATTGTATATTAAGTTCATCTATGATGTTAAGAGCACATTGAGGAGAGTTGAAATGAATGTTTGCAAACTCGCATGGATGTCCTCTGTCCTAGCTGAATGTAGGAATGGTTCAACCTCAAGCTGGGATTAATGTGCTTGTGGGATGACAAAAATTGGGAGTCATATATGTCGCTTAGAAATCATGGGAGATGGTGCATTAAGGAGTTGGATGTAAATCTTTGGCAGTTTAAAAAGATTCGCAATCTAGTTCTATGATCTTTAATCTTTTCATAATTATCTTTGATATGTTAATGCTTGTTTATCTCAGTTTCATGGTGGCCTGATCCAGGTGGATATTGGTGGTCACCCGCCTATTCCACTTGGGGCTCCACCATTGTCTATTTCAGTTTTTCAGTTTCGGCACAGTTTACTATTTTTAGCAGTTTTTCGGGTCCTAAACTTCCGGAGCCGTTTTGAGGCCCTAAACGACGTTTTTTTGGGAAAATGGAGGGCAACATGGGTCCATGGACCGATGTTGCCCGTTCCAAATTTGTAGTCCTCGGATAGATCTTTCTAATGAGGTATGGTACGCGTCAAACGGAGATCGTATGCCAAAGTTACGCCCCTGGGAAGTTGAAACACCAATTTACCCAAACGGGGCCCATAGTTTTGGCGCTTCATCTCCTAGGGTTAGGGTTTTGGCCGTTTAGGATTTCCCATTGTTTCTAAATGATAAATAGGCCCTCGAGCCTCATTGTAACACAGTTCAGAGGCCTGTAGCCGCCACATCTCTTCTCAGAGATAGCTACCAGCGCCCTAGCTAGTTTTATTTCCATTCTGTCTGTAAGCAAATTTTAGTTCTTCGATATTAATGAAATGAAGTGTTATTTCCGCTACATCTTTGTATTTATTGTTACATGTTTATTTTGTTGCGTTCCTGCATAAATATGGATCAGAGGTATCAAAGCGGTCTGCTTTTTATCGATATTTCTTTGCATGTCCCCAACGAGGTTGGGGTACAAGGAGTTAGGGCTCGATCTGGTGGAACCTTTGCAAGATCAACCTCGCAAACCCCGACGAACGCCCATGGGGGAAAAAAAGAAATATGAGGGAGCAGGAGATCCTATCATAATATTTCTCGACGAGGCCCTTGAAAAAAAAAGGAACGTGATGATGGATAACTTTGCCCAGATCCTTCAATGGCTCACCTCCACCGGCCACAAGATTGGAATTCGGGGCAGCCTTCTGGAGGCGCGACTTTTAAGGTACAAGAAAATTTTGAGTATTCCCATATTCTCCGAGGGTCAAATAGACGCAGTATGCCGTAGATAAATGGTTGAATCATAGAAGGATATTTCTCGGTTCATGACTTTTCGGGGACCGGGAGAAGATTATTTTCAGACTCCTCAAAGCTACCCCCCAGATCAAGGACTGGTGGGAAACCTACTATGATAAAAAGGATAAGGGGGAACCCTCTCTGTTCTCTGTCGTACCCACTTGTAATTCTTTTTGAGACGCCATTAAGGAACAATATTAACCCATGGGGAGCTGTGAGGACAAGTACATACAATGGACTGCGTTACGGCAGCAAAGGGATCAAGATGTGCATGAGCTAACAAATATGTTCCATACCCTGCGCACAAAGTTGGGTATCAAAGATTCGAAGAAACATTTGGTGTTGAAGTACCACAGTTTTCTACACAGATACATTCAGGAGGAAATGGAGTTCCTCGAAATCTCCTCTCTTGGTACAACATACCGGTATGCTTCCAAGATTTAGCAGAAATTCAAATAGAAGAAGGGAGAATTTGGATCTGTGAATCAAAAGCAAGGAAAGGTGCTTCCAACCGTAACAAAGGACCAAGCCAAGGCATGGTGGCTAAATACAACTCATCGAAGCCACAAGAAAAGAAACGGCACCACAAAGCCAAAGAAGGACACGGGAAAGTGGTGTGAGTTCCATAAGAGCTCCACTCACAACACAAGTGAGTGTCGGGCCAACGGTCGCTAGTGGCCGAGATGAGGGCTTACGAGTCGGATGCATGCTCGACTGCGAATCGAAACTCGAAAAGGCGAATGAAAAAGGGAAACAGATTATTGATGCGGAGCCCAACGCCCACTTGTTGCCACTGCAAAGATCCAAAAGGAGGAACCGGAAGATCCAGAGGAGGAGGAACGTCTCTTCCACTCCCGAGATGTGGGTAAAGGGCTCCCCGGTACAGTTCATTGTCGACAATGGGAGCCAAAGAACCTCATTTCAGCGGACGTCGTGAAGCGGTTGGGCTTGCCGACCACGGCTCACCCACATCCATACACCATCGGGTGGCTTCACCAAGGACGAGATCTCCGCGTCGGCCCGAGCGGGTGTCACCTTCCCTATAGCATCAAGCCCTTCACGGATGAGGTACTATGTGACGTTGCTCCTATTGATGTTTCGATGTATTATTAGGACAACCATACTTGTGGAAGCGTCATGCTCGTGTATGAGTCTCGACCTCGTCTTTGTTATTGTTACTTTGGGAAATAAGTTGTACGGGATACCGGGAGGTACCACCTCCTGCTTTCGCTATCTCTTTGGTTACTTGCCAAAACAATGCGATAAGCTCATTTCCCCAAACCAGGGAAATTCGTTTTCTCGATGATCCGCCCCCAGGGGCAAGAAGAATAATGTGGCCACATCCTCCCGAGACAGGGGCTCCTCTGCACAACAACAACAAATGGATAAGGTTGTGGAGGAGTACGGAGACATATTCACCTCACCCACGGGGGTTCCTCTGCACTTTCGTCGGGTCAAGCACCCGATTGATGCGACCCCGTGTGCGCCGCTACCCAATGGACCGATCTATCGGCGCTGCGTTACGGAGAATGATGAAATCAAGAGACGATTCGGGGAGCTGTTGCGAAAGGTCACATCGGACCAAGTTCATCGCCACTGTGGGAGCCTCGATCGTGTTGGTACGAGAAGAAGGATGGGACATGGAGACTCGTATTGACTATCGGGCGCTGAACAAGATCATTGTCGGAATAGGTACCCAATCCCATGGATTGATGACCTTCCGGACCAACTCAAAAGGTGCAAAAATATTTCAGCAAGATCGACCTAAAGTCGGGTATCACCAGTGCCGATTGAACCCTCCGATGTGTGGAAGAGCGCCTTCAAAGCCAAGGAAGGCCTTTTCGAATGAGTGGTCATGCCTTTCGGGTTGACGAATGCTCCCGCCACCTTCATGAGGATGATGGATGACATCTTGCGGCCATTCACCAACTCATTTGTAGTGGTGTACTTGGATGACATTATGATCTTCGACCCGGACTTGGGAAGAGCACCTTCACCACATCCGACAAGTCCTCCAAACACCGTGGCAACACAAGTTGTGTGCCAATTTGGAGAAGTGCACTTTTGGCATGACCCGAGGTTCAATATCCGGGATACATTATTGATGAAAAGGGGGGTGCATGTGGATCCCGGCCAAGATCCAAGTCATTCGGGATTGGCCGGCCCAACCACTATAACTGAGCTTCGCGGCTTTCTTGGTCTTGCTAATTTCTATCGGAGGTTCGTGTTGGGATTCTCTCATATCACTTGGCCCTTGAGTCAAGTCACCAAGGGAGGAGCAAGAGCAAAAAAATTTTGGTCGGAACCTCAACGAAGGCGTTCACGGAACTGAAAAACCGCCTGCGTTACGCCCCGGTGCTCACTTTACCGGACTTGCAACGACCATTCGAGATCGAGACGAGATGCCTCGACTATGCTATTGGGGGCGGTTCTTACTCAACGGGGACATCCGAGTGGCATTTCACGGTGAGACATTGTCCGACACGGTTTGCAAGTACCCCACATATGACAAAGAAATGTACTCCATTGTGCAAGCTTGTCGACAATGGAAGCATTATATTTTGGGGAAGGAAACAATCATCCATACGGACCACGAGGCCCTGCAGTTCATACGAGACACAAGAGAAGTTGCGAGAATGATCGCCATCGAAGTGGTCTACATATACTGCAACGGTTTCATTTGAACATCAAGTATAAAAAGGGTAGCACCAATCATGTTGCAGGTGCCTCGGCCGACCACCGATCATGGCACTCACCACTGTACTCAACGCTTGTGGGCACGAGACTTACGATTGGCCGCTTCTCTATGAGAGTGACCCAGAGTCGACCAAACTTACAAGGCACTCCCGGGGGGTACGTAAGTTCCAAATTTTCACCTCCAAGATGCACTTTTATGTCACATGGGACACCTTTGTGTTCCTTCAAGCGAGCGTGCCAAGATGATATGGGAAGCACACTACGAGTCGAGTCGGCTGGGCATTTCGGGGGTCGAGAAAACAGTAGCAATCCTGCGAAGTATTTCTATTGGCCGAACCTTCGAAAGGATGTCGAGAAGCACATCGAGATCTGCCTTGCTTGTGCCATTGCCAAACCGACCATCAAGAAGCAAGGCCTATATACTCCTCTACCTACCCCTAGTCGACCTTGGGAATCCATATCCATGGATTACATGTCGAGCTGCCTTCTACTAAGCGGGGAAATGATCGTGTTTTTGTGGTCGTCGACGATTCTCGAAGATGGCCATTATGGCGGCTGCAAGAAGAATATCACGGCGAAGCCACTCGCTAAACTCTTCTTTGAACGAGTGTGGGTGCACTTTGGGATCCCACGGTCTATCATATCGGATCGGGATAGCGAGGTTCCTCGGCACATTTTGGTCCGGCCTGCGGTCGATGTTGGATACCAAGCTCACCAAGTCCACGACTTTCCATCCCCAAACAGATGGCCAGATAGAGGTCGTCAACAGAATGATTGTGCACATTCTGCGTATGTACAATTCAAAGCATCCACGCACATGGGACGAGAGCCTCCCTTATGTACAACATAGTTATAATCGGGCTCTCCACATTTCAATCGGCCATAGCCCATTTCAGGTGGGCTTGGGATTCCCGACCACTATGCCCCATTGACGTAGCCATGCCATTTGCGAGTTGCTCGAGCCAATTCGGCTCATGTCCGATCGAAGTTGACAAAGCCGGTAGCTTCATCAAGCGCATTCAACACATCCGCCAACGGAGTTCATGATATATTGGACAGAGCCAATGCCAAGTACAAGCAACGCCATGATCAACACGGTGCCACACAACTTCCGAGGTGGGTGACAAAGTATGGCTACATTTGCGGAAGGAGCGCCTCACTTGGACCCCACCGCAAGCTTCGCCCGCTCCGATATGGGCCGTACACCATCACCAAGGCTATAGGGAACAATGCATTCGAGCTCGGTATTCCACCATTCCTTGGTACGCACCCGGTCTTCAATGTGGATCGCCTTCGTCCTTACTTCCCACCTCTACTTGGACACCTCGGACATTGCGAACAACTCACACCAAGCGAGGTTAAATCCAGTCGCATGGAACAGGGCCACCACAGTTGCATCATGGACATGCAAATCAAGAACACTCGCCCGACGACGAGATCCAACTATATCGGGTTGTCAAAGGCGGCCAACTCCTGCACCAAGGAAAGTGGTTCACCGGGGACCAAGTTCGGCAGAAATTTCCTCATCTCATGGAGGAACTTAACGCAATGGGGACCATTGCTTCCTAAAGGGGGAGGAATGATCCCGGGTGGATATTGGTGGTCACCCGCCTATTCCACTTGGGGCTCCACCATTGTCTATTTCGGTTTTTCGGTTTCGGCACGGTTTACTATTTTTAGCAGTTTTTCGGGTCCTAAACTTCCGCGAGCCGTTTTGAGGCCCTAAACGATGTTTTTTGGGGAAAACGGAGGGCAACATGGTTCCATGGACCGATGTTTCTCGTTCCAAATTTGTAGTCCTCGGATAGATCTTTCTAACGAGGTATGAGTACGCATCAAACGGAGATCGTATGCCAAAGTTACGCCCCTAGGAAGTTGAAACACCAATTTACCCAAACGGGGCCCATAGTTTTGGCGCTTCATCTCCTAGGGTTAGGGTTTTGGCTGTTTAGGATTTCCCATTTGTTTCTAAATGATAAATAGGCCCTCGAGCCTCATTGTAACTGAGTTCAGAGGCCTGTAGCCGCCACATCTCTTCTCAGAGATAGCTACCAGAGCCCTAGCTAGTTTTATTTCCATTTTGTCTGTAAGCAAATTTCAGTTCTTTGATATTAATGAAATGAAGTGTTATTTCCGCTGCATCTCTGTATTTATGGTTATATGTTTATTCTGTTGCGTTCCTGCATAAATCTGTATCATGGCCCTTCTATTATAAGGATGTTTTTTGTCAAGTGTATTTCAGTTGAGTTCGTAAATTTCTTATTATAGTGGTTTATATTTTAAGGCCTAGTTTGGGATCCTCTTGTGAGATTTTGGTTTCTCTATTTGAAGTCGGTATTTTTGGGGCACTTGTTTCAGTTTGTGGGAGTAAGGTTTTTCCTAATATTCACTTCCCTCTACCCTTGTTTGTTTAATGGAATAGTGGATTTGTTTCCCTTGTATCTCATTTAATTCTCATGGTTCTGTTAGGTGTGCTCATCATTTAATTGTCGAGTTTTATGCCCTCATGGGTTTGCCTCCCTAATTGTCTTGTTTTCTTGTCTAGGCTTAATTCTTATTTTTCGTTTCCTCTAGTGTGTGTCTCTGATATATTGGAAATTTTTCTTCTACTTGGTCCTCAGTTTTTGTAATTTTTCTTATTACTACTAGAGTTGAAAATTTATTGATTCTATTGGGGTTCCCATGTTTTGGCAAGGTTGGAAATACCAAAAGATGAGACAACATCAAAACCACTTTCAGACCTCAGGATCTAGCCCTCCTGGGTCCAAAGAGGGATCTATCTATAATATATCAAAGGTGTATGTCTCTTTGAGGTTCAAATGTTAAGATGTTAGGCTAGTTATAGGCACAAGGTTTGTTTGTTTTATTGTTTGTTTGGTTTTTGGTTATCAAGAAAGAAGGGTTCAATGTAAGACAAGGATGAGCAAAGAGGGATAAGGCAGAGGTGAAGTACTCCAGGAAAGCATTCAAGACCATTGGGCAATGGAGTCAGGAGAGGATTTTCTTGCTAATCAATAGGCGGGCTTTCAATTGGGCTAGTCATCTAAAACATACGATCTTAAAGATGAATGTGTGATATGGAAAGTTGGAGGAGAGGATATAACACAGATTTCAGAGCACAAAATTAAAGACCAGCTGGTCGCACAAGGATCCTAGTGGACAGGGCTAACTCTAATCCCCAGTGTTCCCAAATCTTCCAACTGAATCCTCAACAAGAAACATCTAAGAACTGAATTCATTTAATTCATACATCAGAGAGCAGGCAATAACATCCACTACACTGGTTAAATCAACTGAAATCATTTCTTAGATAATACATCAGAAGAGAAACATTGATGGCAAGGAGAGCAGAAACATAGGGTACCTAACAAGGGTAAATCATATGCCAATATTCTGATGCAAGCCAGTAGAAACGAAATGAAATGAATGTAAACACAAAGATAGAAAAACATCACCGTTGCTTCAGATCAGGATCCAAATAAATATGCTTGTCATATTAAATAGCAATACCAGTCAAGTACAACATTGCCAATAGTTGAATACTCAGTCTGAAAACATCTCCTCTAACCTATCTTACAACTTTACACAAAGACTGTGTCTCAAGAGAAACTACTTGCAGTTCTCCGATAACTGATCAACAACCTTTACAATGAGTTTCTTCATGAATTTATAGCTCCGGAGGAGTAGAGGAGGTAGGTGAAGAACTAAATGCAGCATTAAAACTTTTGAAAAGAAAGAGGGTCGAAGCCCATCCTGTTTAAATCCTGTCCATTAATCTCTGGTGTTTTTTGGGTGAACGAATGATCTTCTTCAGATTACATATTACTCTTATGTACTCTGACTGCAGTACTGTGTAGTACTCTGGTGCATAAACATGATGACTGAATGTACTGCCATGCTTGTGAAACAAATGCCCTGGTAGCTTTGGACTGTGGTTGAAGCGGAAATCTTCAGAAACACGGTAAATAATGAAACTGATATGGGTGCTTCTTCCTTTGGGACAATCTAATGATGTGAAACCCTGATATACATGAATTTATGTGTGTTGTACCTTTTTCATGATCCATGGGATCACTGATCTAATGCTTTACCTCTAAACCACTGTATTAAGGCTCAAAACCTTCACTAATGAACGCTAAAATCGTTGATCATTGGCTGGTTTTTTCTCCACTGCTCCATAAATGTCTCGATCTGCAAAATCTAGGCTTTAATGGCACCAGATAGGTTTTCTTCGTGGAGATTGAACTGTCCTGGGATAATATTTATGCCGCCGCTGCCTTTCCAGGCATTTCTCTGTAGTACCAGCTTCCAGATTTAATTCTGTCAGCGCAGCACGCCATTGAAGTAGTACATATGGACCATGGCGGTTTTCCACCTCTGATAACCCTGAAAAATATGAACATAGGTTAAGAAAACAATGGGGGGTAGAATGATGTGGATGACTGTGAGGACGACCGTGGGACTGCAGACGAATGGCGAAAAAACGCAGAGGAGTGGTGGAGCAGTGCTCTGGTGGAAGGTTGGAAGAGCGCAGAGGAAAATTAATGTAAAAACCTTAAGATTGACCCTTTGAATGAATATATAAAATGGGAGGGGCGAATGTATGGTGAGACAAGTGGAGGTGACGTGGTGCGACCGAGCGATGACAAAAGAGTCAACAGCGGGGAAACAAATCTGGACCGTCGGATCTGAGAGGAGATCGACGGTTGAACATGCGGTGGAGGATGACGAATGGTGGGCCAGGAGTACGGCGACCATGGACTAAACCCCGCGCAGCTTCGTTGAGTGATGACCGTTGGATGGGAAAGGGCAGATCTGATGGCTGATATGAATATCGCTGTGTGTTCTGTACCAAAAGATAACATGCGATGA
This sequence comes from Pinus albicaulis, assembly GCA_034641835.2. Taxonomy (NCBI): domain Eukaryota; kingdom Viridiplantae; phylum Streptophyta; class Pinopsida; order Pinales; family Pinaceae; genus Pinus; species Pinus albicaulis. The sequence goes on along the minus strand of JAXQQM020072978.1, from coordinate 55,264 downwards.
GTAAGCGGTTTTGGAATCGTACAAGAGCCACGCGTCGCGAGCTGAGTGGAATCGCTGGGCAATGGGGGAATACCGCCTACCACCCAAAATCAATGCGATAGATGCCACCAGGTTTATGGATAGTGCACAGCGGGGACCATAGGGGTGGGTACACTTTGAATCGTCGATCTGGCAGGTAAATGAACGGCGATGGCGCGATCGGGGGTTTGAACGGGGAAACACGAACGCCGCAGGGTTTAACGATCGTCGCCCGATCCACAAAGATCAACAGTTAGGAACGCTCCCGATATGCATTGGAGACTAGCACCCTTCAGGCCAGCGCTAGGTCATAGCGTAGGGTTCTATGGGGGGAAGGTGCGGGGGCTAGGCCGAAAGGGGCTAGGCCCAGACTATGCAGAAAATATGATCTTTGGCTCGTTTTTAAAGCATTTTAAGGCCAACCAAGGGCAACGATAGGGAAATGAGGGGGATTTAGGCATAAGAAAAGGTATTGGGTGGGATTTCATGGGGACTTTGGGATGGAAAGGGGGAATTTGGGGGGAAGAAAGGGGACTTTGAGAAAGGGGAAACAAGGGGTGAAAATGGAGCATTTTGCAAGGGTATAAAGGGCAGAATAAGGCCTTTTGGAGTATAATTCTTTATTAGCAAGGCCTGTTGACTCAGAACAACAGAGGGAAATAGTCACAAGGTAGGGAACATGAGAAGGATGCAAGGATGATGTGTTTTCAAGGGAAATGCATTCCTTGCAAGCTTATAAAACAAATTAGCCCCTTGCTTGCTTGTCAAGGAATTTATAAGGGGCTAACAGTGACTCCACATGGGGATGGATTCTTCTTGAAGGAGTCAAGAATTCAGAGAATGGATATTTGGTGTAGGCTAGGTGCCTGCTGCTTGACACATCCCTTTCTTTCTTCGATCAGCTGCCACAATATGAAGACATTACATCAACAGAAAAAATTTCCCAACAAACTACCTACCCACACTACGATCCTAACATTTCTTCTTCTTCTAGGGTGAATTTGAGCTGGCGGACCCTTTACATCATTTATTTTTACAACAGAAAATAAACCTATTATATTTCTACCCTTATTGCTCCATGAGACCAGATTAGACTGTTGGTCTCATATGTTTCTCTACCTAATCTAATATCTGTTGGGATTAAACTGTCCAGCAGATTTCTTCTCTATATTCTATGACAGAAATTGAAAAACAGTCAAGCCAGGATTAGACAGTCTGACTTGTTGTGGGTCCAAGGCATAAAAACAGTTGCACATGGACAAAATTTGCAGAAAACTGAAAACAAAACTGTGAAGGCTTGAGATCTGAAACTTGAAGTATCCTTCTTCTCTTTGTGACTCAAGTTTTGAGCATGTTAGAGTCACTTCTTTTCTTCATTTCAACTCTGGTTTTGGGCATGTTAGGGCTGCTTCTTTTTTCTTCTTTGCTGGTCCAAATTTTGAGCATGTTAGGACCAATTGTCTTTACTTTCTTTGGCTCAGGTTTTTATCATATTAGAGCCAATATTTTGCACTTATGAGGTTCATGTTTTGAGCATGTCTGAACCTCTCCTTTTCCTCTGTTTTTTGAAACATTTTCTCTTTTTTCTTGAAAACAAAAACTGCAACGGTATGTACAGTGGGAATGGAAACTGGAAATTGTGAATCAGCAGAAGTAGTGTTTGAGCATCCTGCTATTGACAGGACCCCCAAACAACTCTGTACCATCTAATTCTTACAGGAAGAAGGCATTTGGACCCACAGTGGCCTGGATGATGTATGGACCTTGCCACAAACTGTCAAACTTGTTGTGCTTCCCTCTATCCTCTCTTCTTGAATCCCACTTCAGAACTTTATCCCCAATTTTGAAATCAGCAGCTTTGGTTCTTTTGTTAAACAATTTCTTTATATTTTCTTGAATTTTCATTGCTCTATTGTAGACCTCTTCCCTTATTTGCTGGAGATGAATTGTCTGGTTTATCCTTCTCACCATATTGTCTTCTTCTATCTGAATCTCCTAGACCAGCTTAATCACTGGTATCCCAAGGCTGGTAGGAAATACTGCTTATGTACCATAGACAAGCTGAAATGGTGACATGCCAATGGACTTCTTTGTTGTGAGTCTGTCAGCCCACAAGGCATGCACCAACTTGTTATGCCATGACTTTTTGTTCTCTTCTAACAGCTTTTTTATGATGATCACTAGGCTCTTGTTTGATGATTCAGGTAATCCATTACCTTGAGGGTAATAGGCAATTGAATGACCGAGTGCTATTTGATACCTGTGACAAAAATCAACCATTTTCTTGGATCCGAAAGCAGTAGCATTATCAGTGATTATTTTCCTTGGGCAGCCACACCGAGAGAGGATGTGGCCTTCTAGGAAACTAATGATGACTGAATCTGTGGCATTCCTAGTGGGTATGGCCTCTATCCACTTAGTGAAGTAGTTTGTGGCTGTTAGGATCCATTTGTGTTGTGCAAAAGAAGTAGGGTGAATCTCCCCTATGAAATATAGGCCCCATTGCAGAAAAGGACCTTCAACAATGATGGGTTGTAGAGGTAAGGGAAGGAGTTTCCTTTTTCCTTCAAAGATCTAGCATTTGTGGCAAGCAATTATCATTTTATGGACATCATTGAAGAGTGTGGGCCAATATTAGCCAGCTCTGAGTATTTTGTTTGCAGTGGCTTTCCAGCTTAGGTGGCCTCCACATTCTCCTGCATGGAATTCTTGTTTAATCTTCTTTGCCTCTGTTTCAGGCAAACATTTAAGCAATAGGCCATTTGGGTTTTTCCAGTATAAGTTTTCATTCAAAATGCAGTAGTTTCTGGCTTTTAGTTTTATGAATCTAGCCTTAGTATTTGACAGTTTAGGTGGGGCATTGAGGTGTGTAAGCACATACAGAATTTCAGAATACCAGGGAGAGCTCTGAAACTTTTCCTCAACAGTGGGATCAGGCAATTCTTGTTGCTCATTCAAGGTATTCATCATGTTAATGTCTAGGGCTTGTAGATTTGATTCATCCATTAGTCAATATAAGCCCTGAACTTTAATTAGTTTGGTGGGTTTTATCTCAAGGTCATATTCTAAAATCACAGCAATCCATTTGCCCCTCTTCCCATCGGGGTCTTGGGACAGTATATCTTTGACTATGATGTTGGGCACATAAGCTATGGTGTTAGAATGCAATATGTACACCATGAAGTCTTTCAAGGCCTTAATCAGATCATAGGCCTGTTTTTCCATTATGTTGTATTTCAAGGGTGCATCCCTTAGTGCTTTGCTAAAAAAGGAAATTGGCTGCTCCATTCCCTTTGTGTTTTTCTGCAGCAAGACTGTAGCCACTGTATGCTCAGAGGTGAATGAAAAGATCAGGAAATATTTAGAGAAATCTAGGATGATCAGAACAGGAGCTTGGGTGAGTGCAAGTTTTACTGATTCAAAAGATTGTTTAGCTCCAACAGTACATTTAACCCCCTCACCTTTCTTTAGCATGTTAGTCATATTCCTAAGGTGTTCAGCCAGGTTGGGGATAAATATCCTAAGGAAGTTGATTTTCCCAATGAAGGACTGTAACTCTTTGATGTTTCTTGGGTGTGTGATTTGTAGTATTCCCTCAACTCTCTGTGGGTCTATCCTGATTCCCTTTTCGGATATAATGTGGCCAAGAAGTTTACCTTCTTACAGCCCAAATACAGTCTTTTTGGGATTCAATGACAGACCAAACCTTCTACATTTTTCAAACAATTTCCTCAGATGTCTTAGATGTTCTTCTTCATTCTTAGAATAGATTGTTATGTCATCCAAGTAAATAACAATGAAATGCCCTATCTCATCTGAAAAAGCTATGTCAATTGCTTTTTGGAAGGTTGCCCCAGCATTCATCAGTCCAAAGGGCATTTTTACATACATAAAGGTGCCCCATGGAGTGGTAAAGGCTATTTTGAGTTGGTCTTCTGGGATTACTAAGACTTGATTATAACCTGAGAAACCATCTAGCAGGGAGATTCTCTTAGAGCCCACTACCCTCTGAAGAATATGTTCCATTTTAGGCAAAGGGTAATTGTCTTTGAGTGAGGCTCTATTAAGATTTCTGAAATCAATGCATAATCTGATCTCCCCTGTTTTCTTTCTCACAACCACTAAATTTGAAACCCAATCAGAGAACCTTACATGAACGATTATTCCTGCCTCATACATCTTTTTAATCTCTTTTTCCACTGCAGACAACTGTTTTGGGTTTATCCTGCGAATTTTCTGCCTTAAAGGTTTCTGATTCTCTTTTAAAGGTATTTTTTGTTGTATAATGTTGGTGTCATAAGCCTTTAGGTCTTCGTAACTCCAGGCAAAGACGTCCACAAATTCCTTAAAAAGGTCTATATATTTCTTTTTCATTTCTAGGGCAAGGACTTTTCCAGTTTAATCATTTTTGGCTTATCTGTTGTGCCTAAATTGCATTCTTCCACGTCAGAGTCTGCATGCTCTATGGTAGGCTTTTTAGCTACATCATCAAAGTCAAAAAGGTCCTCTAAGGGTGCCAGGCCTCTGGGTATATTCTTATCTTTGGCCTGCAGCACCTCCATCTCTTCATTTTCTGCGTCTTTACATTCTGTGGTCGAATTTCTAGTTTCTTCGTTTAAAGCGTTTATTTCTATGTTACTAGGTGAGGTTTCTTCATCAGAGGATTCTTCACTTAGGCAGTTGTTCTCAGATTTAGAGTCTGAATCTGAAAACTCAAACTCATTCCTGCCTATCAGGAAATCCTCAATCTGTTTATCACCTTCAAAAACCTACCAATATTTTTCATTTTCTGGCACTGCAGGTCTGAATTTGGTCTGAATGATAATTCGTTGGTCGATTGGAGTCTTAGGGTATGTACTAGCTAGGCAAGCTAATCCGTTTGCAATGGCATTTTGACTCCTAGGAATAAACACTAATTCGTATTCAACAAATTTTTGCAGTAAATCCATAGTGTCATTCCTGTAAGCTCTCAATCTATGATGTTTCGTTGTGTACTCACCATTCACCTTTTTAATAATCAGCTCAGATTCCCCATGCACAGTTATCCTACGGGCTCCTAATTTTCTCAACAGGTTCAAGCCTAGGATAAGGGCCTCGTATTCTGCAACATTGTTTATACATTTGAAGTGTAGGTTGCAGGCATGGCTCTCTGCATAATCACTCTCTGTGTTATGTATCCACACTCCTGCCCCAGCAGTTCTTTTTGTGCAGGACCCATCGAAATTCATTTCCCACAGGGGTACACTCTCGCTTTTGTTATCATTCCTTTCCCTACAGCTGGGTTCGCCATTATGTTGCGTTATAGGGTCTGCACTAGGCTGTGGGTTGTTTCATTTTTCGTTATGGATGTTGAAGTCAGAGAGGTGGTTAGTTGGCTGATTGCATTCTGTTTTTGGTTCACTTTGCGTTGTTGTTTCAGTGCACTGTTCAAGGTTTTCTACGTCTTCATACTCTGAGTCTAGGGTAGCCATTATGTTAAAATCCATTGGCTCTGTTTCATCCTGTGCACCTTTGATTGTATCTACGTTTTCAGATTTTGGTCCTTCCAATGATTCATCATTGCAGAAGATAAAGGAATCCAAGTCTGTATGTACAGAGTATAGAGGAGAATTTCCAGGCTTTTCAGGGCTACTAACCAGGAATTTCATTTGTGCTTCCCTGTACAGTCTTCTAAGTTGGCCAAATATTGGGATTGTGGCATAAGCCTCATCCATCTGCATTGTTCCTTGCAGCTTGGCTCCCCATGATCTTGATAATAACATGCCATACTTGGGTGGCACATCTGCCACCACAACATCCATGACCATACATTTGGTAGGAATCTGAGTAAGGCTCACACACAAATCTTTGATCAGGCTAAGACACTTTACTCTACTAGAGTCAAAAGAATATAGGTCTTTATAGGGACAGGTTATCTCTAGGCCTAATATTTCCATCACTACTTTAGGCATCAGGTTGTGTGATGCCCCAGAATCATGCATTGCATTGTGGAGAATCTTATCATGGAAATTAAGACTGATATAAAAAGGGGGTACTGCCCCTTCCTGAAACTTTCCTTCTATCTTTGGACTGAACAAAAGGGCAGGTTGATCATGACTCAGATTTACAGTGTCATTGTTCTCACCTAAATTTAATGCTTTCAAAATTTGGCCTTTATATACATCCTGAGTGGCCAGCTCAGAGAGTGGGACGGAGATTTTAATTTTTGCAATCTCACTCTCCAAATTGAAAGTGGACTGACTCTTTGGAATGTTCCACTATGTTTTGTTAGCCACTGCTTTAGTGGCTGAATCAGTGTGTTGATTCTCGTTATGTACAGTGTTGGTGACAATTTTATCAGGAGCACTAACTGCAGTGCTAGTGCTGCTTGTTGGTTTACCTTGTGTATCAGTGTTTTGGTTGTCCTTTTCTTTGTTCTTTCCAGAACTCTCAGCTGTTGATTTGTTACTTTCAGCAGTTTCTTAAGAAGTTTTCTCAGATCTCTTCTTGATGATGACCTCAGAATATTTTGGTTTTGGATTTTCTTGGTTCATTTTTCTTCTAAGTTCATATTTTTCTTTGACCTGCATCATGGCGTTTTCAAACCCTAACCTGTAATCTTCAGATTCTAACCATTCCTCCTCCCAACCAGAGGGTGAGGGCTGATCTTCTTCTGAGTAACAGTTATGGATTGACTCTTCCATTTCAAACATGTTTATTGTGTTCCTTTTAGACTCTTCTATGATTCCCTCATCTTCATCAAGAAAGTTCTCTTGGAATGGAGGAATAACTTGTTGATCTGACTCTCTTTGTCTGTTGGGAGTGTTATTGTTCCTTCTAAAGTTTTGGTTTCTATTTTGGTTACTGACTGTGACAACCATATTTTCCATCATTTGTTGTAACATTTCCACATTTTTAGACAATTTATAATAATTTTGGTCAGATGAGGAAGCTACATTGTCATCTTTGTATGTTACCCTCTTCTCAGATCTTATTCTTGCTCTTTTCTCAATCAGATTTGCCTCTATGTTCACTTCTCCTTTCTGCATGTCCTCCAATGAGTTGTACTCTTTATCCCTAAGCTCATAGGCCATGTCAGCATCAAAGCCTTTGGGGTATTTTGCTAGGCCCATGCCTTGTGGAGGTTTCATATGTGGAGGGAGGACATTGTAAATGTTGTTAAATCTTGTTGTGTAATCATGGACACTCTCTCCTACGTTTATTTTAAGGCTTATGTATTCTGCAAAGATTTGGCGAGGGTTAGCCTTAGTTTCCCATTTGTTTACGTAAGTCTGATATAAGGCTGGAAGATCATTGATGCTACCTGGAGGTAGGCCCTTAAACCATTTCTTCACATCACCCCCTAAGCTCTGGGCAAATATTCTCATTTTGACTGTATCATCATCTATTTCCATGTAGTCAAAAGAATCTTCCATCTTATCTACATGTTGCTAGGCTGTGATAGACTCTTTTGTAGTGAAGTGTGGGATCTTTGACTGATAATAATTTGGTAAGGGTACTAGAGGTTGAGGTAAAACCAAAGGTGCATACCAGGCCGCCATGATGATGTTTTGATGAGGTAAAGGATTGACTTGGGCAACAGGTATATGGATGATAGGGATATTATGACCAACAGAAAACTGATGAGCGGACCTAGGACGACTGAGCCCCAAGTTTTGTACAAAATGTATATCAGGAGGTGTAGAAGGAGGGGTATGTCTATTTCCAAGGTGTCTACCAATTTGGGGTGGTGAACCAGGAAGCTCAGGGTCTGGCTGGTCTAAAATATTGAATGACCTAGTTCTAGGTAATCTATTAGGTAGGTCTAGGTCAAGGTGAAAGTGTGATAGAGCTGTAAGATCTTCTGGTGCAGAGTTAGCTCTATAGATGTGACTGGAAATAGTTGATCCTTTAGGTGTATGAGATCCTCTAAGGATGCTCTCAGGGTTGTCAACTATTTTAGGTGGGTCTGGGTTAGGGTAAGCTCTTGTGTGAATGGTTCTGTAAGCCAGAGTGTTGTTTTTAACCAGGCAGCTTAACCCTACTTGTTAATTCTACTGTGGTTGATGTTTTGATGGAGGCTGGTCTTCCAGTGGAGTCTTATGTGGCACCAAGACAATCAGCAGGCCTATTGATCACCAGTGGAGTCTTTAAATCGTTTAGGTATTATGGAGTCGCCAGGTGGAAGGTTTAGGATGTTTTTGGAGGGTACACTGTCCACCACAGTGCTTATGAGATGTCCCCTTTCGAGGATATCTTCCAAACACAGCAAACTCTAACCAGAGATTGACTGGGAGGGCATTTACCGGATATGTCACCTCTGAAAGAGTGTGAGATCTGGAGGCTACCTGGCCCTTTCCAGACTCTGTCGAAGAGTATGGGAGAACACAAAAAAATGGTATAGAGGTTGATCTGTGAATAAGATTGTTTAACTGCCAACCTAACCAGAGATTGTAGGTTTCTGAGGCTCTTATGATGTAGCAAGATAGATGGTACTCAGATTGTTCCCCAGCGGATTCGCCATTATGTTGGGGTTCCCATGTTTTGTCAAGGTTGGAAATACCAAAAGATGAGACAACATCAAAACCACTTTTAGACCTTAGGATCTAGCCCTCCTGGGTCCAGAGAGGGATCTCTCTATAATATATCAAAGGTGTATGTCTCTTTGAGGTTCAAATGTTAAGATGTTAGGCTAGTTATAGGCACAAGGTTTGTTTGTTTTATTGTTTGTTTGGTTGCTGGTTATCAGGAAAGAAGGGTTCAATGTAAGACAAGGATGAGCAAAAAGGGATAAGGCAGAGGTGAAGTACTCCAGGAAAGCATTCAATACCATTGGGCAATGGAGTCAGGAGAGGATTTGCTTGCTAAACAATAGGCAGGATTTCAATTGGGCTAGTCATCTAAAACATACGATCTTAAAGATGAATGTGTGATATGGAAAGTTGGAGGAGAGGATATAACACAGATTTCAGAGCACAAAATTAAAGACCAGCTGGTCGCACAAGGATCCTAGTGGACAAGGCTAACTTTAATCCCCAGCGTTCCTAAATCTTCCAATTGAATCCTCAACAAGAAACATCTAAGAATTGAATTCATTTAATTCATACATCAGAGAGCAGGAAATAACATCCACTACACTGGTTAAATCAACTGAAATAATTTCTTAGATAATACATCAGAAGAGAAACATCGATGGCAAGGAGAGCAGAAACATAGGGTACCTAACAAGGGTAAATCCTATGCCAATATTCTGATGCAAGCCAGTAGAAACGAAATGAAATGAATGTAAACACAAAGATAGAAAAACATCACCGCTGCTTCAGATCAGGATCCAAAGAAATGTGCTTGTCATATTAAATATCAATACCAGTCAAGTACAACATTTCCAATAGCTGAATACTCAGTCTGAAAACATCTCCTCTAACCTATCTTACAACTTTACACAGAGACTGTGTCTCAAGAGAAACTACTTGCAGTTCTCCGATAACTGATCAACAACCTTTACAATGAGTTTCTTCATGAATTTATAGCTCTAGAGGAGCAGAGGAGGTAGGTGAAGAACTAAATGCAGCATCAAAACTTTTGAAAAGAAAGAGGGTTGAAGCCCATCCTGTTTAAATCTTATGCATTAATCTCTGGTGTTCTTTGGGTGAACAAATGATCTTCTTCAGATTACAGATTACTCTGATGTACTCTGACTGCAGTACTGTGTAGTACTCTGGTGCATAAACATGATGAATGAATGGACTGCCATGCTTGTGAAACAAATGCCCTGGTAGCTTTGGACTATGGTTGAGGTGAAAATCTTCAGGAACATGGTAAATAATGAAACTGATATGGGCGCTTCATCCTTTGGGACAATCCACTGATGTGAAACCCTGATATACATGAACTTCTGCGTGTTGTACCTTCTTCATGATCCATGGGATCACTGATCTGGTGCTTTACCTCTAAACCATTGTATTAAGGCTCAAAAACTTCACTATTGAACGTTGAAATCCTTGATCATTGGCTTGTTTTTTCTCCACTGCTCCATAAATGTCTCGATCTGTAAAATCTGGGCTTTAATGGTGCCGGATAGGTTTTCTTCGCGGAGATTGAACTGCCCTGGGATAATATTTATGTCGTCGTTGCCTTTCCGGGCGTTTCTCTATAGTACCAGCTGTCTGCTCAACTTAGTGTTCCTAAATTGAGGTCATAAATTGTCAACCAGGGCTAGTAAACGATTGAAGTGAAGTGCACTATATGTGCCTAGGTATTTGTTTCTCACTACGTTGTGTTTAGTTTTTTTTTTTTTTCAATGTTTTTAGTTTTGTGTTTTTATTCTAAGAGGAAAAGAACTAAGTTTTGGCAAAGAGAAGTTGTTGGTCACACTAAAACAGAGAAAAACCTATTCTAAACTATGTATGGCACTTAGAAAATGCATAACTTTGACAAGAAAATAACTCACAACATGAACTCAGTCCAATTCATTCATCAGAAATATGTTGGAATAGCTTGAGAAAAGGATAAGTTAGTGCCATGAGGTTCTTCTAAGTAAACAACCACCTACAAGATTACAGAGAAAATCTTATCCATGGCTAGAAATTTGTTGGAACATATTTGGAAAAGATAGTCTGCAACACAGTGAGGAACTCTACTCTAAATTAACCTATGACACTGAAATTAATCTATTCTGCAACTTAAATTGTCACTACTAAGCCTTATTCGGAAGTTAGGGCTCTTTTGGAATAGTTTTGGGGAAAAGGCTATTTGTACAATTATAAGAGATTGCAGAATAGTTAAGGCCTTGAATTGATATCACTAATTCCTGTCCATATGATGATGTGTTGGAAGAGATTAATAACAAGAGTAGTTTGTAAATAATGAAGGCCTTGAAGTTTAATGGAACAAAACTAGCATACAACTAACTAATGAAACTAAAAATACAATAGATAAAGCTGAACTAAAATGCAATCATTCAAACTTCAAATATAGTGACCACAACTGTACTAGAATGCCATTATCCTAACTTGAAATACAGTGAACAAAAGAAGATCGCTTGAAGGAGATCCGTCGCAATGGGAAAGAAGCAAAAGAAGAAGGCTACTGAAAAGGAGATATCTCAGAAAACTTGTGTAGCAAAAAATAAAGAAGATAAATCAGGTAGTGATAGTTGTTCTTGTGACTCACTTTCTGGTGCATGTAATGATGAAGATAGTGTAAGTAAAGTCTTGGATCTGGAGGAAGCTATCAAGAGAATTGAAGATCAACAAAGATCAATTTCTAAAAGCGAAGCTTTGTACAAAGGGATGAAAGAACGAATGGAAATACTGAATGGACAGACAGACAAGTACCAAAGGTTTCATGCTTATGCATCCGCTTGAATTAAAAGACTAGAAGTAGAAGTCAACGATTTAAATGCAGATCTAAAAGAATCAAACAAGAAGAATGCAAGACTTGAAGTAGAAATCGTCTCTCTCAAAGAAGATCTGGAAGACTCAAATAAGAAGAATGAAGAACTTGAGGCTGAAATCATTTCTCTCAAAAGGGATCCAGAAATATCAAATAAGAAGAATGAAGGACTTGAAGCAGAAATCATCTCTCTGAAAGCAAATCTCGAAGCATCGAAGAAGAAGAATGAAAAGCTGCAACAAACATGTGAAGAAAACGAAAATTGGTTAAAAGAAGAGATTCTAAATCTGAAGGATCAAGTAGAAGATGGAAGAAGGAAAGAAGAAAGCATGACAAAGCAATGTCAACCCTTGGAGGTTGAGGTAAAAATTCTCAAAGGTAAATTAGAAGAAAAGGTAAAACTTTTGAGGTTTCAAGATAGTACTAATATTTTGGACAATATTCTGAGTAATCAAAGGTCTCCTGCTATCAAACTTGGTCTTGGTTTCCATGAAACTGTTAAAGGAGAATCTAGCTCACAAGGAAGTGCTAAAAATTCAGATGAAGTCAATGCAAAACCCGAAGTGTTGAAAGAGACAAAAGATCGACCAACAATCATGAATTCTCAAAAGAATTCATTCAAGAACGTTGAATGTTTTAAATGTCATAATTATGGGCATGTTGCAGCAAATTGCAGGAGCAGATCATTTCAGCCACAAACAAACAGGTTCTACTCAGAAAGGTACTCTAGTAGCTTCAAGGGATATTGTTTTTCATGTAACATGTATGGACATAAAGCAGCTGATTGCAAAAGGAGGAAGATTAGAAATACTCATTATGATTCTTGTGCTTATTTTTCTGGACACATGAGATGTTATGCTTGTAACAAGTATGGACATGTAGAAAAAGAATGCAGGATGAACAGATCTGGGAAAGTGGACAATCTCCAGCACAGAATTAGAAAGTTCAAGCAAATTTGGAGAAAGAAGGAGGACCGATCAGAAACGTAGGGAATTCTGACCCTACTGCAGTCATCCACTTCTGAAGCTTACTTCTCTAATTGACTGCAGGAATGATGTGGGATACATTATGAGTTTTAGTAATGTATCATCACAGGGGGAGCAATGTATGATGTCTCTCATGGTTGATTTGATCATTCTGGTTATATGTATTTCTGACAGAGCATCTGATAAGAAGAAGATAGGTACATGAAGTACAAGTTCAGGGGAAGATGAAGGAAAGTGAATGATTCAATGTGTCACTTTCCATACGCAGGTTCGTTGAATAAAAGTCGTGTATACTAGCGAGTTTCAGCAGACACAGTCGCGTATGCATTGATGATACGAGAATTGGGATGACAGCTGAAGATCTGGAGCAAAGGTCCAGGGGGAGCCTCAGTCTGACTGCTGATGATTGCATTGTTAGCATTATTCTGGTTATACTCATGATAATGAAATGGTACATGGTTTCTTGTGTTGAAGATTATGGATGAGGCCTGGTTGCTTTATGATGAAGAGCATTCGTTGCTGAGATGAAAGTCTTATAATTCAGAGATGAGGACAAATCATGCAGAGATTGTTGCTAATAACTTACTGTTGAAGGTGTTTTCAGATTGCACAAGTTAAGGAAGAGCACTGGTTTAGGGGGAGTAGCAGGTTGAATACTAATGATTGCATTGTTGGCAATATGACTGCTTATTCTTTGGTTATTGTGATACTCATGCTCAAAATGATGATGACTTAGTACATGGTTTATTGTGATGAGACTTTGAGCCCTGGTTGTTGATAAGTATCTTTTGTACTCACACATGGATGAGTTGGATGTCATTTGATTCAGAAATAAATCATGCAGAGTCTATTACTATGGTTGAGAGATCTTCTGCCTTCATATGTTACTTCATGTTAAATATTGAAGATCATGGTGATGTTGGACCACATGGATGATTACTTGACATCTATGTGAAGATGTTGTTCTAATATGAGAATCTCTCTTGGAAAGATTGTATTGATGCTGCAAAGAATCTGAAGGCTTGGTTACTAATGTGCTTATGCTACAACCGGTGGATGTCGCTTGAAGACACAAACTACACTGTTCTATCTATCTGTATTCCAGGGAAGCATTCAAAGACCTCAGAAAGAAGCTGAACACTGTCTTTGCCTTACAGAAGATCAAATCTGCATAAAGTTAGAAGATGGCATTGGATACGCGGGTTTCCTGAAACACAGTCGCGTATATACGCGAGTTCATGCACATAAAACCGTGTATGTCTGATTGCTGACAAATTTTTGATTGGAGTCAGCATTCTTCAGCACAGCTGCAGTGCTGTTTGGTATCTCTGATACTGTTTGATATCTCTGGTGGTGTTCCAGTTCTCATAATTCCTTTTCTAATGTTTTGATAAAGATGCCTTGATGATTTTATGGTGAAAGTGTTCAGGATGCTCAAACTAAGGGGGAGCCTTAGTCATATGAAAAGGATGCTTGGATGCACAGATTCAGGGGGAGCTTTAGCGTTGCTGAGTATAATGCAATGTTGGCATTATGATGATTCTGAAATATGTTCTCCTTCTTGAGGACTTTCTGGTGTTGGTTATGAAAAGTCACATTTGTATTTTGATGAAAAGGGCTTGTTGAGACCCATAGTGTAAATTTGTAATATTCAGTCATGTAAGGACTTGTCAAATTTGTAAACCCACTTGGTTGGGTAGCTGAGTCAATTTTTGTAAACCCACTTGGTTGGGTAGCTGAGTTGAATTGTGTAAACCCACTTGGTTGGGTACTTGAGTCTTATATGTAAATCCACTTGGTTGGATATTTGATGTAAGTATGAGTCTTTTGGTCATAGGAAGTTCATAGAGTCATGTACTTCATTGAAAAATATGTTTGAAGATTCAGCATGAACTCAGGGGGAGCTTGGTCACTTCAGTATACATCAGATCTGCAGAACGCTTCTTCTACATGAGAAGAAAAGGGGGTGAGTATGTTGGTTTTGATCCGCCCGTTGCCCTTGATGTCAAAGGGGGAGAGTGTGTTGGTTTTGATCCGGTGGTTTTGATCCGCCCGTTGCCCTTGATGTCAAAGGGGGAGAGTGTGTTGGTTATGATCCGCTAGTTTTGATCTGCCCTTTGCCCTTGATGTCAAAGGGGGAGAGTGACATGGTGTTTGAATGCAGATAATGGTGTCAAAGAATTGGGAGAGTGACATGGTGTTTGAATGCAGATAATGGTGTCAAAGAATTGGGAGAGTGACATGGTGTCAATGTACTTATCTGTTGTGGTAACCAAACACCATCGTGGTTGCCATCAAGTCCAAAGGGGGAGATTGTTGGAAATATGATGTAGAGTGTTGTCCTTGATGGCAACCCACTGAATGAAGATGAAGACATGTGACTGTTGACATGTGTTGTCCTTGATGGCAAACCACCTGATGAAGTTATTCTTGACCTGATGAGCTTGGTAAATGATGTAAATCTGATGTGATATGATGCTTGTTGATATTATGATGTTGAGTGTTGTCCCTGAAAGGCAAACCACTTTGATGAAGATGATGACAACGTACTTGATGAAGTTGTGCTTGATAGAATATGTTCTTAATGAAGTAAATCTGATGTATCTACAGAGAGTACATAAGACAGTGAAGAAAGGAATTCAGATTGTGCTAAATCTATGGTGAAAGAGTATGTCTCAAGGAATACGCGGATCTGTCTAAGGGAAGTCGCGTATGCACGCGGAAAAGAACGTGCAAAGTCGCGTATGGGCTAAAGCGCTCTAAAAGTGCAAAACCAGGGGCCCGTGGTATTGAAGGCTCATGGTATTGTTTTGGCTCATGGTATTGAAAAAGGGGCCCGTGGTATTGAAGGCTCATGGTATTGAAAAAGGGGCCCGTGGTATTGAAAAAGGATAAACCTATATAAGGAGAAGAAATTCATTGTGCAAATCATGAGTGTGGGTGCAAGATGTCTGAGCTTGAATGAATACTTCTCTATGAGGTATATCTGTATGGAAAGGGTAAAGTTTTGATGATAGATCTGAATCTATGATGCACCTATGAAGAAATGATGAAGCGGGAGATCTAGATCTGAAATGTATTTGTATCTACTAGATCTGTTCATGGAGTGATTAGATCTGTGATGAGGCGAACATCTGAAGTAAAGGGTTGAATCTAAACTGAATATCTGATCTGAAGAAGTACGCTGCTCTATAATGATTGAAGATCTATACGCTACTTCGCCGCGGAGGAAGCGCGTATATACGCAGCTTCGCTGAAGAGAAAGCGTGTATGCGCAATGAAATATACACTGAGGTATACGCTGGTTTGTGTGGACGGAAGCGCGTATATACGTGACATCAGTGAAGGAAAAGCGCGTATGCAAACTAGGGTTTGTTGAAGCAAGGGGTATGAGATATCTGATCTACTATGCTGTGTTTCTGCTATCTGATCTATGTTTATAAGTATCTGTTGGTGATGTATGTTTGTGCTTAAAAGTATGGAAAGGGTCCAGTCTGAAAGTATGATGAAATGTGGCCTGAAAGTTGTGTTCTATTGAAGTTGTTGGATCCAGTGTGAAAATTGATGAAACGTGGTCCAAGGTGGTGCTGAGGGTTGTAGCCTTCAGTCAGGGGGTCGTAGCTCCCTTCCAGGTAAGGCTGGTAAACGAGAGTGGGGGGTCGTAGCTCCCTTCCAGGTGAGGCTGGTAAACGATATCGGGGGGTCGTAGCTCCCTTCCAGGAGAGGCTGGTAAACGAGCGCAGGTGGGTGCCTGCGTGCTGGTAGAGTCTGCACCAGCACATATGTTGTAAGATGTTTTCTATATAATAAAATATTGAAGGCTGAGCAACTGCAGCGGTGGTTTTCTCCCGACTTGGGTTTCCACCTAAAAATCCTGGTGTTCATGTGTGATGCTTTGTGTGATGGTTTATTCTGTTCTTGCTGCACATGTTTACTGTTTATTGAATATCTGATGAATAAATAAGGGAATGATTTAAGTGAAGAATTAATGACATAATTAGTTCTCTGTGTATACGCGAGTTTAATAAAGGGTATCCGCATATATACGCGAGTCTGCTTCAGGAAAGTAGCGTATGGGTTTTGAAGTAAAGAAAAGTAAAAAGTTTTGAATATACAGTAAATACTGATTCACCCCCCCCCCCCCCTCTCAGTATTTTTCCCAACAGATTGGAACTCTATAAAAGCTTCAGGGCAGCACTGTTATTGATGGGTGCAACAATTCTATAGTTCCCAAAAGTGGAGCGGAAAGCCTAGCAACCTCTGGGAAAAAGACCATGCTATGGCATCAAAGGCTTGGACATATTGGAGAGAAGGGCCTTCGGATATTGCATGGAAATTGTATGGTAGAAGGTATGTATAATAGCTCTCTAGATTTCGATTTCTGTGAACATTGTGTATATGGGAAGCAGAATTGGGTGAGTTTTCCTTCTGGTGCTAAGAGGGCGAACAAGATATTAGAGCTTGTGCATAGTGATGTGTTTGGACCTGTGTCAGTCACATCATTGGGTAAGTCTATGTACTATGTTTCATTCATAGATGACTTCTCAAGGAATACATGGATATATTTCTTGAGGAAGAAATCTAAAGTCTTTGACAAATTTAAAGAATTTAAGGCTCTGGTGGAAAACCAGACAGAGAAGAAGATAAAGGTGCTGAGGACAGATAATGGTGGGGAATTATGCAAGAAGGAATTTGAAGAGTTTTGTAACAAGTGTGGTATAGCACAGCAGAAGACTACTCCATACACACCTCAGCAAAACGGAGTTGCAGAAAGAATGAACAAAACGCTGATGGAAAAGGAAAGAAGCATGCTCAGTGGTACCGGGTTAGGACAAGAATTCTGGGCAGAGGCAGTGGAGACTACATTTTACTTGGTTAACATATCACCTTCATCAGCATTGGAGGATAAGACTCCACATGAGGTATGGATTGGTAATAAACCCTCTCTTTCACATCTGAGGGTATTTGTATGTGATGCATATGTACATGTTCCAAAGGAGAAAAGGACCAAGATGGATAATAAATCTGAAAGGTGCATCTCTATTGGGTATAAGGATGGTTTAAAGGGTTACAAGCTTTGGAACCCGGAAACAAGGAAGGTTGTGTATAGCGAGATGTGGTGTTTAGAGAGGTGAAAGATGTTGTTAAACATGAATTCCTACCAAATGAACCTGAAAAGATAGAGTTTGAGCTAAAGGAGGATGAATCAAAATCTACAACAGAAGAAGACTCAGAAGAGGAAGAGCCACAAACTCTAGTTGTGAGAAGATCAGTTCGGGAAAGAAGACAACCAGAAAGGTATAGTCCATCTGATTTATATTCAAATTTTGCTTTAAATATAACTAATGATGATCCCAGAACCGTCAAGGAGGCCATAGATTTAGAGGATGGAAAACTCTGGAAGGAGGCCATGGTTGATGAAATGGCATCCTTGCATAAAAATGAGGCATGGGATCTGGTGGAGTTGTCAGATGGAAGGAAGCCCATTGGGAGCAAATGGATGTTTAAGAAGAAGATGAATGTAGAAGGCAAGGTGGAGAAATACAAAGCTCGGTTGGTAGCAAAAGGTTATTCCCAAGTGTCAGGAATTGATTTTGGTGATATTTTTTCTCCTGTTGCCAAAGTTACTTCTATTAGATTACTTTTATCTATTGTTGTTGCATTTTATTTTGAAGTAGAATAGATGGATGTGAAGACAACATTTCCTCACGGGGATCTGGAAGAGGAGATCTACATGAAACAACCTGAAGGATTTATGGTGAAGGGGAAGAAAGAACTGGTATGCAGGTTAAAGAAGTCTCTGTATGGGTTAAAACAGTCACCAAGGATGTGGTATCAGAAATTTGACACCTACATACGAGGACTTGGCTTCACCAGAAGCAAGGAGGATCACTGTGTTTATTTTAAATTAATTGGTGACCGTGTTATTTATTTGGTCTTGTATGTGCATGATATGTTGTTGATTGGAAATAGCAAAGAAATTATCCAAGATTTGAAGACCCAACTGTTCTCCAAATTCGACATGAAGGATCTTGGTGCTGCAAACTATATTTTGGGCATGGAAATTAAGAGATATTGGGCAAAGAGGAAGCTCCGGTTAAACCAGAGGAAGTATGTCGAGACTATATTGCAGAGGTTCAATATGCAGGATAGAAAACCGGTGAATGTTTTGATTCCTATAGGTACAAATCTATCTGCTGGACAGTGTCCCAAGACACAAGAAGAAGAGGAGGATATGTCTCGTGTTCCATATGCAAGTGAAGTGGGTAGCATGATGTATGCAATGGTCTGTACTAGACCAGACATTGCACATGCAGTGGGAGTATTGAGCAGGTTTATGTCAAACCCAGGGAAGGAGCATTGGACAGCAATGAAGCGGGTTTTCAGATATTTGTGTGGCACTGGTGATTATGGCTTGTGCTACCAGGGAAGACCAGGATTGGAAAGAGTGTTGGACATTCGTGGTTTTTTTTATGCAGGCTGGGTTGGAGATCTGGACCAAAGAAGATCTACAAGTGGGTATGTGTTTAGCCTATTTGGAGGTGCAGTCAGTTGGATGAGTAAAAGACAGTCTGTAGTGGCTCTTTCAACTACAGAGGCAGAATACATAACAGCCACTGATGCAAGCAAAGAAGCAGTTTGGTTACAGATATTGTGTTCAAGTATGGGGTTGGTGTAGCAAGCTATAAGGATATACTGTGATAGCCAAAGTGCAATTTTTTTGGCTAAGAACTGTGCTTAATCATTCAAAGACAAAGCATATTAATGTTCAATATCACTTTGTGAGAGATATGGTTGAGGCTAAAAGGGTGTTGCTGGTAAAGGTGGACACCTTGAAGAATGTTGCAAATGCATTGACGAAGTCTGTGAGCACTCAGAAGTTCTCTTGGTGTAGAGAAACAATGGGTGTTGCAAATCTAGGGTAATGACTAAGCTCTTCTATGATCCCCTGCGGAAAGAAAACAATAAGTGGGAGAATGTTTGGTATGTGTTATATTCTTTCCACGACTAGTCACACGCGAGGGGGTCACAGGGGGGACAATAGCCCTCCTTGTACATTGCGCCGGGCGCAGCAAGGGGGTCACAGGGGGGGTAGCAGCACCCCGGGAAAAACAAATTGGACCTTATTTTCCGGTGGGTAGACCCGCCCATGGTTTTGTGCATGGGTTTGCACATGGTTTTGGGGCATGATGGTTTTCGGCCCCTCGTATTTTTTAGATCCGATCAAGGGAACTACGGATATGTTCTAATCCAGGGTTAATGGATTGGGGTTTATGTATGCTTCGGCATGTATATATATATATATATGTTGTAATACTAAAAGGAATGTAATGAAAAATCAAGCTGGTCGTCCCGATTTGGGATCTAGGGGAAAATCTCTGTGTATATTTGTTTTATGCTTTATGCTCTCGCTATTGTTTATTTTCTATTTTTAAGATTCGTTTGCAGATCATTTCTGTTCAGGGTTAAAACCTACATTTTTGGTACCGCACCGGAACCCGGTGCGGTTTCTATTAGCATCGTTCGCAGTGCAGCCTGTAGCAAGTCGAATGGCTCAAGCGCACCGAAAAAAGGAAAAAATTAATAATAATAATAATAATAATTTAAAAAATGGATAATTTTAAGATTTTTTTAAAATGTAATCCACTAAAACGTTTATTTATTGAGAAACAAGTAAAATACCTGTATCTTTGTGTGTCGAGGAGGCATATTTGTTGAGGAATTGAAGAAACCAAATTTTCCCACCATTTTCGAAAATTTGAACTCCACAAGGTGGGCAATGGACAGCAGCAATGCATGCAATAGGAGCACCGATGGTAGGGCACCTCACACAACATAAATTCAGACCAGTGCTTGAGAGGTTTGGAGCATAGAAGAAGTAAAAATGACTTTTTTACGGCTGGTAATTTTTTTTATTTAACCCTGTTTCGGTGTGTGGGTTTTTGAGACACACCAGCAAGTATTATCGATGGTGCACCGCACGTCGTTACAATGCGCTAGATTACTGCGACGCACCAGGCCTGTGTATGCATACAACACCGATGCACTATAGTACTTAGATGCACCAGGCGTATTTGTACGGAGAGCATGGTATCTCAGTGTGCCAATTTTTAGTACGCAACAATGTGTTTTGAGTAGGATGCACCAACATCCGCAAAAACCTCCACCCACCAACATCCTCTAGAGACCTCCGCTACAAACGGATATCTGGGCTATTTTTATAAGTGGTTCCTCAAAAGCATCCACTAGAGGGTCTTTTCCTTGTAGTGTTGCGAGGCTGGTCTTGAAAAGGTTCAACCAGTTCAAGCCCTAACTCATTATACCCCGACCTCGTTGGGAACATGCAAAGAAAAACAGAGAAAGAGCAGACCACTTAGGTACCACTGATCTTGAATTATGTAGGAACACAACATAATATAGAAATAAACAGAAACACAAAGATGTAGTAGAAATAAATTCTCATTTCATTAATATCAAAGAACTGTAATATGCTTATATATAAAATGGAATTAATTAGCTCGAAAGATGGTAGCTTACATCTCAGAAGATATGTGGCAGCTACATGCCTCTAAACTATGCTACAATGAGGATAAAAGGCCTTTTATTATTTAACATCAAAGGGAAACCTTAAACAACCAAAAACCTAACCCAAGGATATTGAACGCCAAGAGTTTGTGGGCCCTGTTGGGGTTAGTTGGGCAGCCAACTTCTTGAGGTCATAACATAGTCATATGATCTTCCTTTGGCGTGTACGATACCTCGTTGGAAATATCTCTCTGAGTACTACAATATTTTCATCATGCCCTTTCCTAGGATCATTGGGCTACTGCAAACCTCAAAAAAACGTTGTTAAGGGTTAAAAACAGCTTTGGAAGTTCAAGACCTGAAAAACTGCTAAAAATAGTAAATTGTGTTATAAACAAGGAAACTGATGAAACTGACTGGAGGTCGAGATGGAGTAGGTGGGTGGCCAGTGATATCCACCTGGATCAATTATGGCTCTACATGCATAGGGGAAGGATAACCATATTATCTAGATGGAGGATATTTTTAATCTTTAGAAGGACTTCTTCCATTTGCAAATTTAGAATAACCAAACATCATCATCTTTAACAATGGTGATGGACCTACTCGTGGAACACAATGTCCGGAGGCATAGCATGGAGGAATAATTGGCTTCTTCAAGTCAACAAGCGGTGGATATCCAAGCCTTAATGAGTCAAATGTTACTCAATAACCACTCCTATGAGGTTTCTCTCAATCTTGTTTGCTTTAAATTTATTGATTTCAATGTAACTGTACCTATTATGGAGGATTCAATCATGGATCGGGCAGAAATATCCCCTTCCAACTTTTAGTTTGTATGGTTTTTAAAATGGCACTACCATTTTGAGAACTACAAAAGCATGAACCTCTATTTCTGTAACCTTTGCTATATTATCATTCCATCTTTTTATGTTACAGTTAAAAATATATATATCACATGCATGGTTGATGTATATTTGGAGTGTAACAAACATAAAATTAAAAGGATGGTTTTCGTGTTTTTTTGGCTTGCAAAAGCTCAACAAAAATTGGAGCCTTTTTCACTTTAAAAATTAGTAAATCTACCTTTATAGATTCATAAAAATAGAAAAGCTAGGAAAATCAACAAAAGCTTAGCAAAATCACAACAAAAACTGGATTCTTACTTGCATTTGGGAAAGAAGACTTCAAATACATCCTCCAATAGCATAGCAAATAAATGAAATTCAATAATTCAAAATATATATATATATATATATATATATATATATATATATATATATATATATTGTTAATGTCAAAAATATAATAAATGAAAAAAATTATAATCAAAGATTAATTAATATAAATTCAATGATAAATTGATTGTTATAATAAATAGGGACTAATAAAGAAGAAAATGTAAACATCCAACTATAATTATTTGTAATTTTTATTTTTTTCCATTATGTTGTTGAAGAAAATAAAAAGGATAAATTTTAGTGACTAGCTATGTTATATGGTTTAGCTATTTTAGCTTACTTTTAGGACATCTAAGTCTCTTTTTCTAATAGATCTTTTCGTGTTTCTTTGGATGGTATAGGACATGGTTTTTGTTATTTTGGTGATGATAGACTGGTATGGAAATATCGTGATTTATGCTTGGCATTTAGATTATGTTTTTGCATCATTTCAAGATATTGCCAAGATGTAACATGTTGTTTACATGGGGAATAGTCAGTGAATCTTCATATATCAGCTCATTAATGCATGTAAAATGATCCTATGTAATATAAAATCCATTATTTTTATTCCATGAAGAATAAAATAAAATTTGTGACCTAACATTTGGATGAATCCTTTGACATATGTAACAGAAATCAAAGAAGGAAAAATAGAAGAGGTAAAATTTAATAACCATAATCTATCCATTTGGATGAACACATGTTAGAAATAGAAAATAATTGTTAATAATAAAATTAAATTTTTAATTGCATGTAATACATGTTGTGTATAAAGTATATTTCCATCAAGAATTATGTGTCATTTAAAATAATTGTGTATTTGTAAATATAATTGGATTAGTATATTCAAAAATAAAATGTCAGTGCAATATTATGCAAGCACACTTAATAACAAACATTTTTCAAACATATACCCAACCCGTTCAAAGCACATTTGTTTTTTGTTATAGCAATTCCCTCTTACCTTAATTCTAGAACACCATTATTCCACTCATTTGAGAAGAGTCCCTTCATATCAAGAATGCACTTAAAGCTAATTAGTATTGACAAATCTCCAACCCATAATATTTTTTGCTACTACATCAATTATATGTTACCCTTGAGGTTTAGCTCAATTGTTCAAGTCCCTATTGTTCAATTACCTTTGCTATTGATAAGTCACACGGTTCAACTCTCTTGATACTCTCGGGTTCAGGCTCTATGGTTAAGCTAACAAGAAGTGATCCCTTTGGGTGGATCTGCCTAGTACAAATATTCTGTGGACATAGAGTTCACCGATCTCTAGGATCCACAAACCACATAGAAAGAAAGAAAAAATCCTATGTTGAAGTATGAATTTCATCCTTTGCAATTGAGTTTACAAAATTATTTCCAAGGTGGTTGCACTCAAAATGAAGCCCATCCTTTCAAATACTATTTCTAGTGAACAATTTGGCTTCTTAGAGGGGAGGTAAATCCATGAGGCAATAGGGGTGGCTCAAGAGGGCCTCCATAGCATAAAACGTCAAAAAATAAAAGGATTTTTCATCAAAATAGACCTCTCCAAGACATATGATAGAGTCAGCTGGCTTTTTTATCCGCCTCCTTCTTACATATGTGGGTTTTGAGGTTCCTTTTATAAATTGGATTATGAATTGTATGTTGTTTGTATGGTTCATAGTTCTTATTAATGGAGCTACCTCTCCTTTATTTAGAGCCGAAATGGGCCTTAGACAAGGATTTCACCTATCCCAATTCCTCCTTTTATTAGTTGTTGGAGGTCTTAGTAGGATGTTGAAGGTTGTCAAGCAAAGAGTTGATTTAAAAGGTGTAAGTGTAGCCATAACTCTAGCTCTTACACACATCATGTTTGTTGATGATATCCTATTTTTTTGTGATGGATATCTAAGGGACTTGAAAAATCTTCATGGAATCCTTAAACTCTTTAGCAAGGTGACTGGGATGGTCATCAATGCCTCAAAATCCTCAATTATTGTACACAACTTTGATCAATAATATCAGAATTTTTTTTCAATTTGAGATTTTGAATTTTGACTTAGGCCTAGAATACTTGGGATTCCATCCAAAACCTAACCGCTACAAAATAGAATATTGGTTTTGGATTCTAGCAAAGTTGGAAAATAGGTTGTCATGTCGGAGCCACAAATGGATTTCTGGAGTTGGTCACTCGATGCTTGTTAATTCAGTGCTTGAGGTGATCCATGTCTACTAGATGGTGTTGGCATAGATTTCAAAAAAGGTTTTGGATAAATCAAGAAGGATATGTTTTAAAATTCTATGGGAGAGATCTTAGGAAGCCTATGTGTTGCCATGGGTAAAATGGTCAAAGCTGCAAATCCCTAAACTATTAGGGGGATACGGTTTACAAAACATTTTTCTATATTCCAAATCACTTGCAGCAAAATCATGGTGGAGACTCCTTACTACATCCAACTTATGAATGGAATTTGTCACTCCTAAATATATCAAACCAGATTCCCTCGAGGACTAGGTTTGGTGCCGAAATAATATTAGAGGCACATATCATCAGCCTAAAGGTCAGTATTAAATTCCTTTGAATTAAATGCTTCCAGGATGGCATCGAGGATTGGGAATGGGAACAAGGTCAAATTGGGGTATGATCCTTGGTCGTGGAGTGGGGATAGATATCTACTTTACCAAAATATTATTGTTCTTCTTCAAGATGAAGTTTTTACAAGACTCATCCATATTGGAAACCTCGCTGCAAAAAATATGTGGAGACAGTGTTGGCTTTCTGCATAATCTTTACATATTCCTTAAGGGCTACACAAGGAATGGAGGCAATATGTGGATGCCTTGTAGAGAGCTCATATTAGACTCCAATAATGTGAATATGAGCTTGTGTGAGAATCCTTCCCGCTTGGTATATATACTCCAAAATTGGGTTATATTTTCCTTAATTCTCTTTCTCAAATGGTCGATCCAAAGTGGTGGTGGAGGGCAGTCTAGAAGGCAAAATGTTCGCAGAAGGCGAAGGTATTGGTTTAGTGCATCATGGAAAAAAAAAGTTCTAAACTGGGAGGTATTGCAACACAGACTCACAATTAGCTTGGGGTGGTTCTCACTAAGTAAATGGGATAATGAATCGATCGACCATCTCTTCGTGACATGCTCATTTACACAACATGTGTGGAAGGATTATAGTTCTATCTTGGGTTTACAATACATGTGGGAAGGTACTAAATTTGTTGTTTCTTAGGCGAGATGGGTTCAAGATAGGGAAAATAGAGTAATTAATTCACTTCCTCTTATAGTTAGTTGGGGCATATGACTCACCATAAATAAGGAAATTTTCCAAGGGATCGCATCCTTCCTAGGGAGGATTTTTGTGGAGGGGCTGGCCATCCTAAAATATTTTCCTCAAATAAAAGACATTCAAGTGGTTAGAGATGTTCCTGAAGTTGTTCCTGATTTTTTGATGCCTTGGATTTTCTTTGATGGGTCATCCCAGGGGGCTGGGAATCAAGCAAGAGTGGGTTTTACTCTCAATTTGACTAAGCAACATGCCTTACATGTAAAAATTTCTATGGGAACTAGAACAGACAACTAGGTCGAGTCACTTTCATAAAAATCTCTGATAGCCTTCACCATTGAGAAGTTTTCTGACAGGATTCATTTTTTTGGTGATTCATTATAGGTGTTAAATTGGGTTAATGATGTTCAACAATGCAAAAAATATTCATTTGGTTAACATTTTGGAGGATATTCATAGACTGAGACTTTCTTTCACACATTTCTCTTGCAGGCATATCTACAGGACAAGGAAACATGAAGTCGACGGGCTTTCTAAGGCAGGCTCTCTCCTAGATAGGGGGATCTCAAAAATTATTGAGTTTCGAGGCCAGGACAGATCAGAATTTTACTGTGGGCCTTATATGGACAAGATTCAGTTGATGTGAGGCATGGCTTTTCATACACCTTTTTTGGTTTTTTGAGTCACCGTAGGTTTTACTATAGGTTTCTAGATATAGGTATTTTTGGGGCACTATAGCTCTACAATGTGATTTTTGTTATTCCTCTGTGTATAGAGGGCAGTATAGACTTCTACCTTTGCATTTACATATACATGTGTTTACTTTTGGACTTTTATCTATCTTATGATTATATTTGTATGAATTTTTTGATATGGTATTAAAACTAGTGTTCATATGTATTCTCATGCTGGGTTGTAAACAAAATTTTTGTGATGGGATGGGGGAATCATCATGTAGAATGCACTAAATCTTTGGTGCATATGCTAAATGTAATTTTATTTTTACATACGAATGAAATTACGGTTTTTTCCATGGAAAAAAAAATGAATGCCATCCTCTATTTTTTCCCTAAAATTGTTATATTTAACATATTTTATATTAGTATAATCATTATTAATTTAAATTTGATATTTTTATAATATATAATTATAAAAATGATTTAAAACCACTTCCAAATTTAAAGACAAAATATTAAAGCAAAAATTGCGATATTTCCATCCATTTTACATTGTATACCTTGTAAAGATGGCCTTGATCAAACTTAACCTTAAGAATGAATATTATGTGTTAATAATAGGAAAGTAATATAAAATTTAATTGATTCACAATGATTAATTTATCTTGAAAACCTAAATTTGATGTGAAGCAGTGATATGCAATGATTTAGAGCCACAGTAATGACTATCTATACACCTTATTAAAAATTTAATGTGTGTGTGTGTGAGATACATGCTTACTAGTTGTTAGTTTTTCTAACTGCAAATTTGTTACTAGATAATGATTTTAAGGGATGAAATATACATCAATAGTAGTTCAATAAAAATCAATATGCTTACAAGATCGCGTTAAAACATATGCTTAGCCTACAAAAAAATGCCACTTGACATAAAGATGTAGTATCACTTCTTGTAATGGGACACAATTCATTAAAGAAATGACAATATGTGGCAAAGTATTGTTATGGAAAACATAGACAGTTTTGAGAGTATTAGCTTATCGTTATTCAAAAATGTGGGTAAGATGAATTATGAGAAGAGTGGTTGTTAATGATATGCTTTAGTTAATTTTTTGTAACTCTGTGCTTGACATAGTGGTGGCTAAAGTGATTTGAAAGTTTTACTCCTTTTTAATCAATCTAAATCCATCTTAACTATGGATCTATCAAGCGTCAAGAGGGATCAAATCTCTTGAGATGCAAACCTCTTTTAGAGTGAAATGAGATTTGATCCCTCTCAACGCTTGGTAGATTGAGAGTTAAGATGGATCTAGGCTAGTTTAATTCCCCCTTTAAATAGGCTTATATTCCACATGAATACCATGGGCTCTCATACCATAGGTCAATACCATGAAGTTATTTTTATTTTAAAGTTATTCTTTTATTAATTTTATTTTATATTGACCAAGTAAAATTGTTTTCAGGTAGGGTTATTTTTATTTTTATTTTATTTCACTTAACTAAAAAATGAATAATTTTATTGAAAAAAATATATATATTAAAGAATATTATATTTTTTTAAATAGAAATATTATATTCAAAATCTAGAGTCCAAAAGTTGTTGATAGTAAATTGATTGTTTTACTTTAATCTTATTTTAATTTATATTTTTATTTTATTTTTATTTTTATTTTTATGTAATTTAACTAAGTCAAAATGTTAAATAAGATAGGACAAGACATTACAACATCTCTACCCGGACTGGAGAGTACCTCTTGATGCAATTATTGATTTCAATTAAAAAATTTAATAACAAATTAATATTTTTATAAATTACTACATAAAAAATTTTAAAAATTTTAATGTTTCAATTTTATAAATTTATAATAATAATAAATTAATTTTAAAATTATATAATAAACATATATTCATAATTTCAAAACTTAATGAAATAATGAAAAGATCATCTCAATTAAGAAAAATGAATTTGTTCACCATTTCAAATCTTAATGAAATAATAAAAACAATTATTTAACGTTAAGTGGCCTAATGGTTTTTTTTTCCCGAGAAATGATCCCGTATTTTTATTTTTTTCCTTCCAAAAGGTAGTTTAGTTTTATCTTCATTATATTTATAAAGAAAATACATTATGCATATGCACCATAAAAAATTTTCATTTTGGTGAAGCTCAGAGTTGACTAGTCATTCTTCATAATATTACCAACAAAATACAAAATAGAAACCTCGATACTTTGTGAGAGTATCCTGATCCCAAACCATAGGTACTAAAATGCATACAAACACATAAAGATGATAATTTTAAGTATTATATATAGAGAGAGAGTGTGTGTGAAAACTAATAAAAAGGCCCCACAACGTAGGGGCACAACTGGTACTGCATTTGATCCAAGTCGTGGAACTCACTCACCAACCAATGACGATGATCCAAGAGGATGCCTTCTTTGGAAAGGAAATCAATGGTCGAGTTTCAGTCCTTGTAAACATGGTTGCAAGTGACGGAGGTAAATTGAGAAATGATATGAAGATTGTCTGCAACAATATCAACAATAATTAAATTTATGCACATGTGTTACATGTTTAGCCAATTCATCACAAGCATAAAATACCCAAATCAATGCAAATGAGAGAGTCCCTACTCAACAACAAAAGTAATCATATCCCGACATGCATTGATCTCAACCCAATTATTGGAGCCCAAACCCAAACCCAACGTTACATGAAATAAATGTTGAGCATTGATGTATAATTCAAAACCCCCACCACATACAGGTTCATCTCCTTGGGATGCCTCATCGAAAAAACCCCACAGACAAGATTGGTATCATTCAGTAATAGCCACATTCAGAACAGGGGTCGCAACCAAACCCTTTGCAAAATGAGAAAGAATTTATAAACCTTGAGCAGTAACATGATTCGGGTAAGTCAAAACCCCCTTGAAGATAGATTTATTTTGGGCAATCCAAATACCCTAGAAAAGTATAATAGGCAATGCCTGAATTCCTTTTGTACGATGGCCCTCCGATCATAACTTCCAGGAATCAGGAAATGAAAGTGCATCCC
Source organism: Pinus albicaulis (assembly GCA_034641835.2). NCBI lineage: Eukaryota > Viridiplantae > Streptophyta > Pinopsida > Pinales > Pinaceae > Pinus > Pinus albicaulis. The sequence goes on along the minus strand of JAXQQM020072978.1, from coordinate 26,127 downwards.
ATTGAATTGAGGGCCCAAAAGAAATCATACAATATTCCCATTCCCTCTAAGTAAATGAATAAATGGTCATTGGTTTCTCCCTCAAAATTACACAGAGGACACCTCCCGAGACTAAGAGTGAATCGACGCTGCAAAACCTGTCACGATGACACCTTCCTCTCCATAATAGCCCAAACTAGTAACTTTGCTTTTTCCATACATCTATAATTCCATAATATACCCCACCACAGGTCCATATTTTGTGGTCTAGAAGCTACACTCAGGCAAAAGATACCCAAATTTCGGAGTATAATTACCATGTGGGGCAAAGGCCCTATCCAACTCATCCTCTTGCCCAAAAATCCGAATATTAGTAGAGGATAACACCCCAATATACGTCTGTGAAGCAGAGGTCTGACGGTGGACTCAGATGATTTTCATCCAATCCACCCAGGATCAAATATTCGTGGAGACATATGCATGTTGTGTCTTGGCTAGAAGAGTAGGCGACCCCAGAGTGGACGTCTCGGCTCTTGTTGAGGCATAAGTTTCATAGCTATTGTGTGCGGCTTGCAGGCTGTTGCACCTAGCCTAGGTTTATAGTGGCAGCCAGTTGGATTTGATCCTGGGCCTTGTTTAGGAAACTCTCACCAGTTACCGATTACCCTAGATAATAATAAAAAAATGCCCCAACATACCTATGTCATTATTCTTGAAGGAAATGAGGAATAAATAGGTCCTGTGAGTATTTCCATCCTCGACGCCAAATACTGGTATGCTTTGGTGCATCAACATGAGCCAATCTAGTAATACCCATCGCCCAGAGATATGTAATAAGAGGAGGAGATAGTACATGTTCATGTGTACAACCTGGCCATGGATAATATCTAATGTGAAATAGTATAACATCACCAATGTTTAAACCAAACCAAACACCACCATGTCAAAATAATGAAGAATTTCCCACCATATCACAGATATATTTTATCGCGATTTATCGAGATAATGAATCCAATCCTCTAAAGATAAAGGGTCAATGTATTTACATATTACCACCTACGTCCATAGATTATGAGAATATATTAACCGCCAAGCATATTTTTCCACTAGGGCCTTTGAAAAGTAGAAGATGTTCTTTATACCCTAGCCCCCAAGAAGCTTTGGGATGAATAATCTATTCAAATTAACCTATGCAATAACATATTACTCCTTTGATCCGAAACATAAGAAACGAAAGCATAAACATCACATCTTGTCTAGCGTACGAAGGGGGATCCATGCCAAAGACATCCAGTATATTGGAATAGCCTCTAGCTCTATCTTAATTAATTCCAAACGATCGGCCCTAGATAGCCACTGAAATCTCCAAACACTTAGCCTCTTTTCCAGCCTGCTCAATAGCCAGAGCCAAACCGCCTTTAAATATTTGTCGGCTTTAAATGGAAACCCTAGTACTTGATTCCAACCTCCAAAGGAGTGGTAAAATATGGAAAAACCATACAAAAATATGTTCAACTTCTGCTTCCCCCAAATTATGGACAACAATAGAAGATTTCCTAACACTAACCACCATCGCAGTAACAGTACCAAATAACCCCAAAAGCTCCATCAATTTATCAATGTCCCCACCTGAACCATTACAAAAGATAAAGATTCCATCCACAAATAATAAATGAGTTATGGAAAAAAACTGAGATACTAATCCCATGAAATTTTCTATGCCTCACAACATCTTTGATCATTAAGTAGACTCTCAACAACAAGAATGAATAGTAATGGGGATAAGGGACATCCTTGTTATAACCACCATTGAGCATGAAATAAAGGAGAGGATATACACCCCATAATTAATAAAGTGATAATCAAATCCCACCATAGTAAGCATCATACGAATAAAAGACCAATCAAATTTGTCATAAGGCTTAGATAGATCAATTTTAAACACCACCCCCTTGAGATTCAATAATTTTATACTATGAAGACCATCTTGGGAAATGCCAATGGCCTCATGGGTTTGACAACCTTCCAAGAACCAAAGTTGTTCTTGGGATATCACCTTAGATAATTTGGGCTTAAGTCGACCCACAATCACCTTCGAAATTACTTTATATACCCAATTGCATAGTGATATTGACCGAAAGTCCTCAAAAGAAGTAGTTTGATCAATATTTGGAATAAGAGAAATGAATGTAAAGTTAAAATATGGCAAAATATTCCCATCCCACTAAGATTAATTAACCATTTGAAGAATATTTGGGCCCAAAAGATCATAAAAATAGAAAAAAACAATTCACATCCCATACATCAGGACCTGGGATTTTTTTTAAATAGAGGGAATACATTTTAATTCAGATTCAGTGACCTCTGCCATCAACCCCAAGTTTTCTTCCTCCCCCCACATAACGAGGGAAGAACTAAGCCACCCCGATAATCTCTGCAATATTTACCCCAAGAGCCTTTTGAAAAAGGCTTTGAAAATGTTGGACCCCCATAGTTGCAATCCCCTCAAATGAAAAGATCGCCCTTCCTCCTTCATCCTGCATCTCCCAGGTAGTATTTTGATGCCTTATACCTTTTGCATAACCATGAAAAAAAATTATGTTTTCGTCCTCGCTATCCAACCAAATGTACCTACTTTTGAGTCTCCATTGCTCCTCCTGAGAACCCAACAACTCCTTACGCCTGAGATGAGGGATTGGAATAGATCCCATCATTTTTGTGTTTGATAACCTTCCTGCCCCAAAGCAGAGAAGGCCTAAATTTATTTTTCCACCCCAATAAATCCTTAGGCTCCTTAAGACATTTGTTCCTAGTCCATTCCTTTATAAGCCTTTTTTAATGATTTAGATTTTGTGCAAAGTGAATTGCTACAAAGATACCCACATTACCCCCATATGGCTGCCAATTTTATTTCACCATGTCATGAAAAGACTCAATACCCAACCAATGAGCATTCATTTTTAAAGGACTAACTAGTTTAGTGCACGTCCCTTTGATCTCTAGAAAGATCATACTATGTTCTCAAATGACCCCCGAGCCCACCCATTAACTAATGAGAGGGAAAGCATGGATGGTGAGGTCATGTAAAAGGAAACAATCAATATGTTTCGTAATGTGGTTTTCACCCACCCTCTGATTAGACCATGTAGGCTTCAGTTGCATAGGAACTAAGTCCACTAGATCATTTGATAGTAATTTATGAGAGAAGTAGTCTTAAATCCCATCCCGCCTCGCACGGGCACCCCAAGATTTAGAATATTCCATGGAGAAATTTAAATCCCATCCCAGCAGAATGTGATCTGAATATAGGAGGGAAACCCCAAATACAAAGTCCCAAAAGGGAACCCAATTCTCATTTGGCCCATATATGTTGACAAAAGTGAAGGATATGTTCAATTCTGATGAAGACCCCTCCATCCCCAAACTCAACTTAAAGACTAAAAAAAATTTGAGAGCCAACTTTCCAACCATCACAACCTACGGAAAGGCCACCCAAATTCCCACAGGCATCACTTGCAATAAAATTATAGGAGGGCAGTATGGCTTCTAAGGAGTGAACCACATCTGAACTAGAGCCCAAATTATCCTGAAGATATATGACATCTAGACACTCAATTTTAATAAATGCTTTAAAGCCATTTTTTTTGGCAGACTAGATATCTCGCGGCAATTTAATGATTGAATTTTCATTGTGAAATATCCAAAAGGTATTTCATTGCTCTAAATGGCCCATTCAACGACAACTTATTTTTCGACGCCACTTCAAAATAAGCCTTTTCCTTTTCCGAAGAAATATGGGATTTTCTCCCACGACCCTTCCCAGAAGATTATGGTAAGGCCACAGAACCAAGACCACTAGGGTATAACCCCGACCCCACTGTTGAGCCCTGGTATTGCACCAAGAGTGATGCCCATGGGTTTCCCTACTTTACTTTATCAACCAGGGGTTCATACAAACTTGGAGGTGACAGTGCTATATACACAGCAGATGCATTCTTCTAATGTCATCCTCTTCTGCTTTACGAAAGGGTGATATTTCTTAAACTATGATTAGAACTAGAAATTAAATTGCTGGAAGGAAATGACAAAAAGGAAACTAACTTAATTTGCAGAAAGGAAATGACAAAAATGAAACTACTTTAATTTGCAGAAAGGAAACGGCAAGAAGGAACTAATTTAACTTGCTGAAAATAAATGGAAGAAAGGAAACTAATTCTAAATTGCAAAAAGGAAACTAATTCAACCCACACTTAACTTGGCCAATCGAATAAACACACCCTACTTATCTTATGCTCTATCTATGCAGCTATTCATGTCCTAATTATAATTTGAAGAGGTTTTGCTTCCAGTTTGGAGAAGAAAGGGGTAAAGGTGCTAGTGGAGGGCTTAACCACATGAAACAAGGCTTAGAAGTGTGAAAGAGGGCTTAGACTTTATTAAAACTTATAATATCGCAAAAATACTTTGTAGTGGGAGGATTTTAAAAGTGCGATGGTGGAATTTTGATGGGAGGATGGTAGTGCAATATGCGATATGTGATATCGCAATCGCAATTTCGCAAAGTCGAAGGGGTAGCAAAATTTTTGTGTGAGAGCGAAATGTGAAATGAAACAGGATGACGTTGCGATAGGGCCGGTGGCATAGTACGACATCGATATCGCAATCGGCATTGGGAGCAGAACGTGCTACGATAACCAAATGAAAAATGTGATTTTCGATTGCGATGTGGCGGAGTACGGAGAATTATTGCAATCGGAGCTCGGGAGTGGTAAGTGTTAATGGAATTCAAATGGAAAATGCGAATTACAATTTGCGAAAGGAATTGTAGTAAGTATTTTAAGGGAAAAATGGAAAAGGTCAATTTCCAAAGGTTTTCGAATATTTTTGTGATAATCGACAAAGGTAAGGTGAAATGGTTATCGCAATCGGGGTTTGGAATTGGGAAGTATTAACGAAGACCAACAGGAATTGTGAATTATGATAAAGCGATGGGATTTTCACTAAAAATAAAAAGGAAAAGTAGGTTTCTTTCAAAGGTTTTTGACGTAGAAATGAGGAGCGAAGGAGAAAGTAGGAAAAAAGGAATATCGCAATCAGGGTCTAGAAGCGAAAGGCATTAAAAAGGACCAAATGGGAAATTTGATTGCGAAAAGGAGTGATGGTAAGTCCAAAGGGAGAAAAAAAAAAGGCGGTTTCTATTGTTTTTTATTGTTTTTAACAAAAGATCAGCAAAGGGAAGTAGAAAGGGATATCGCATTTGGGCTTGAAATGAGAGAGTGTTAACAAAGATCACAAGCGATTTGTGATTTTTGATGGAGTGAGGTACGGTGAGCGGGAGTTTCGGGGAGCAAAGGGCGAAGGTCAAACTCTTAGCATTTTTAAGTGTTTTGTGAATAAAAGGGGAGGTAGCTACGATAAAAGAAATAGGAGGGAAATGGAGGCGCAACAACAACGATGGAGGCGTAAAAATAGAGATGGAGAATAAAGCGGGGAGGTGCAAATGGACTTCCTTGGTACTTTGATTCTGATTCCTAAAAATAACTTTGCTGATCTATGCACGAAGAATAGACAAATGCATGAAAATACAATACAAAAGGAAGGCTGAAAACGGTAATGCAACTCTACTTTATTCTTAGAAACAGTGAACAGAAATCAATTTTTGGGTCTGTGGGAAGGTTCACCCTCCTCGAGCTCTATTGACAAAGATGAGAAGGGAGGTATTGATCCATAGTTTTTAGATTTTTCTCCTCTATTCTATTACTCATAATCAAATGAAACCTATAGCAGCACACTGAAAGCAAAACTAAACAACAATGAAACTATCGGAAGCAGATCCATTGACAGCAAGCAAAGAACAAGTACAAAAGAGAGGTTGAGGCACATGGATTGGGCCCTAACCCACAGCCTATCTCTCTGGAACCTAAATCATTAAAATGAAATCAGTCCGCTCATTTCATGAAAGAATAGTCTCGTGCATTTCTGAAAGTTTGAATCACTACGTACAGTAAAACATTTCAATAGATTGCATAAAATTTCCCAATAGAATCGAATCTTTCCTAGATATAGCTTTGCTTTATTTATTCTGGCAGCTACCAATGGCTCCCTTGAAAATAGTGATTGAGTCCAATTGACTCCAAGTAAACATAGATTGAGTGCACTTTGGTCTTTGAGTTGCTTGGATGCCTCTAGAATTTGAATTTTTGGATAGAATCCTTGGGGATCCTTTGGTTGCCTTCGAGAGTTAAGGAGGGTGGAAAATCCTCCTATAATTTCTCCTTGTTGTATCCTTCAACTCTTTATGATAAAATCTTCAAAAATAATGCCAATTACTCATGATTTTCTGCACTCAACCTCATATTAGGCACTCAGAGTATGTTAGCCTTAATCACCACCTATACTAGCATCATAAAACCAAATAACAATAAAAATGCAAGAAAAATAGATTTAAGAAGGAAAAAAGGTGACCATTAACCCCTCCAAATATGTATAATGATGGAGTGCATCACTCGCAATCACCAACCTTGATCGTAATTTTTGAATAATTTCATCCTCACCCAACCCATATGATCCCCCCTAGAATACCAAAGTAAAAGGTGATGCATATCCCAGAGAACCCAAAGGAATGGAATAAGGTGCACATTTTAACGGGGGCAATGTAGCAGCAATAGAACGGGCTTCCGACAACATACCCAAACAAGAAGAAGGAATACAACTGACGTGATCAAAACAAGTACTATGGATCAAATGATTAAATTAAATGGAGGTTGAATTACCAATGCCCGAGGAGATTGATTATGATTGGACCTTTAGATCGACCACCACTGGAGGATTTGACACCTAAAGAATACCGTAATTGGAAACCATCACTGAAGGGGGTATAGAAGACACACTAGTCACCACATCTTAAGCCCATCCACTGTCCATGTGAGACTCATCTGAACTACATCCACCCTTGTTGCACCCATGCGCTGCTTCTTTGTGGTGTGGTCCTCATGAGAAGAGCCCCTAAAAGAGAGATTGCATGAATCCACCAAATTTCCAACCCATTGACAACACCGACACCAAAACAACAAACCCTCATATTCCAAATCCTAAAGACAAGGAACACCCTTCCCAATGTCCATAGTGGCATGTAGTCACTTTCGAAGGTTAATTTAAACCAACACCCGAGCAACTGATTTATCTATGGTTGTCAAAAAAGAATAATCGACATCCAAGAAATGACCCAATAAGTTCCCCAAATTAGTGAAACTTTGAGAATTCCACATGTTGGATGGAAGGATAGGGAAGTGAACCCACACGGGGACTTCATCCATCCTTCCCTTACGAGTATCGAACAAGGGAGTCCAAAATTTAAAGATCATTGGAGTAGAGTCTATATATCATACCTCCTTAGATGCCCTAGATGCATCCTCCTTAGATTTAAAAGAAAATTGAATCCATCCCATTGCTAACATGTATAGCTCCATAACCACTGACACCATAGGCTTAATAACCTTGACACATCATTCATTAATAGTAGTCAACACAAATTTCCTACCTCGATCACGATCCACCAACGAGAACTTTGCCAACTCTGTCGCATCAGCCATCTCCACCTCATCACCTAGGCACATATTGTATGGAATTGGGTGGATATCACCCTTCATAGGCCACACTTTATTCTTATTAGTATTTTGAGCACTCGAAACCCCATCCATCATAGGATCATCCCCAGCGAAATTGTGACCATTAACATCTAACCCAAAACCAATAGGTGGGATCACGATTGGTGTTGTTTGATTAACCGAAGTCTGAGGAATCCCTCCACTAGAAGAAACATAGGGTTGAGAAACAAACGACATATAAACCCCCTCCCCCAATGTCTTGAGGTAGAAAGAAATTATAAGATCTCCCACTCGACCTCGGAAAAGAAAAATCCCCACCAAAAAGACGCTGAGAGAAATGACGCTAAAGATCCAAAAAACCCTCACTAGAGAAAGCATGTGTAAAACCCCCCATGTGCGAGGGATGTGCATAAAACCCTGAGTAAGAGTATCTAACACCTAAAAAATGAGGACCACAAAAAGGGAAGGCACCAGGATACCATATGGAATTTTCCCGAGACCAGCAAGGTTGGACACCATATTAACCCGAGGTTAGTGCTTGGGCCCAAAACCAAAACCCTCGATAAATACTGTGAAACCCCAACATAAACCACGACAACATTTATGGATAATATGTACCCTTGTATGAGGCTCACAAAATTATAATCAACCTCCCCTGGATATACCATCGATTCCCAGAGAAATTCCGACAACACCACGACAAACTAACATAAAAACGACCCTGAAAAACACACGATAGGAACATACAACCACACCGAGAAAACCCTCGTGGAAATGGGAAATTTCCCAAAATATTCAAGTATAAAGACAAGTCAAAGCACATAAATAGGCATACCCTAAGTCCAAGCTAAATAGTGACTTAGTAAACCAGACCAAACAAGAGCAACACGTTTATGCATAACCCCAAAACATCCATCATATTGTAATTTTATTACTGAAAAACAAAAAATATATTTTGTAAATGGTTATACACATTCAAGAGATAGTTGAAATGACCTTCACAAAAAATGAGCATAAATCTCCAAGATCAATCTCCAATAGAGGAACCTCATAAGTCCATACAAAATATCATAACCCAAGGCCGAAACCCCTATCAAAATACAATATGGTGCAAAGTATTGCATATAATCAACCCCAAAGTGGAAAAATTTAACAAGGTAAGAACCCAAAGGAAAACAGTAGTGGGCCCATGACCCCATCTAATCGCCAGAAGATCCCAAGCCACTGTGCCATGAGTAACCACACCACAAAAAATGAAGTAGAATGGAGGAACCACTAGCCAGACATCGAAAAAAGACCCCAAACCATGAGCCACAAAACGAGCAACAAAGCGACCCACGATAGGTGAAGAGACACAACAAACAACCCACTCCAGTAGCAATGGCAGCGGGAAAGAGCCACAAAAAGAACACAAACAAGTGGAAAATCACAACCCAGGATGAAGGTGGAACCAGTAGCATGAACACAGAGATTGCAAAAGCAAGGAAACCAACCACCGAAGCCAACACCCCTCTCAATGTTGAAACCACCCTTATTGTGCATCGACAACAACAAATGACCCACCAAAAAACCAAACCGAAGCAACACCACAAACCAATGCAAGGAGGAAAAGAAACATGAAGACAAGGGCTATAGAGACTAGGATTCCAACCTTCGATCCCTCGCCCCCCTTAATGCTTCCTCCTTAGTGAAGTGGCCTAATAGTTAAGAACAGGTGTTTCCTCCTAAGAGGTCACAAGTTCAAAGCCGGAGGGGGGAGGGTAGATTATGTATGTCTTCATAGACTTTAGCAATCAAATTGCTATGTGGAGATGGGTCCCTTGTCCCATAAACAAGTGGATCTCATACACCAATTTGTTGTCTTGCTTGGTCGTAACCTTAAAATTAGACTATTATTATTATCATAATAAAAAAATGGATATTCATATAAATATAAACAACTACCTTAATAAAAAAAGAGATAGATATTGATATAAATATGAATTATCTAGTGTAATTAACCCAATCATATATATAATATTTAATTATTTATCAAAATTTATAAATAATTTTAAAATTTAAAATTTAGGAGCCTAACACAAATCATAAATCTTTAATCTTGATTTTAATTTTTTAAAATTTTGTAATTCATAAAAACTTTATAAAAGAGAATTACGATCACCAAAAACACTTGATTTTTACAAAAATAAAGATAATTTTTTTTTTAAAGGATAAAAATAATGAATTAAATATTCTACCAGTTAAGAATAAATATTAAATATATTTATCATAATTTGGCAATAACCCTCTCTAGTTCCATTAACAGGTACTTTATTGACGCATCAAGTCAAAAGGAAAATAGAATGGTCAACATGATAAAGAGTGTAAGATCATCAAAAAAATCATTAAAATATTTTCTAATGAATCCCAAAATTTCAAAGAGATATATAACATAAAGTCCCAAATAAAAGGAAAAAAAATAGCTACCCTGTAGATAGAAAGAAAGAAAGGCTTTAACACCTCTTTAGTCTAGATTCTAAGAAATTCTAGAGGCAAATTATAACTCGTAAAAATAAATAAAATAATATGATTCCTTGAGATATTGGAAGCCCTAATTAAAAGGCTTTATAAATCTCTTAATGTCATAGACAATATATAGACTATTTCTATAGAGGAAGATGTATTTTTATTTTGAAGACATAGAGATTAAGTGGCTTGCAAAAGGGAAATCTAAGGACATCAAACACTACCATGCAAAGATTCTAATAATTGGAGGGCCTATCCTCACGCATTGTATTCTTGAGGCCTTCAGTTTAGTCATTAAGGAAGGTTTCCTTAAACCCCAAACTTAAAACCTCATTGTTCTTGTTTTTAAAATTGGGAATAAAGAAAACCCTGTAATTATAGACCATTAAGGTTATCCCTCTTCTAGTCAAGTCATACATAATCATTCTGGAAAAGAAGATCAATGTTTGCTAGAAACCCATGGAAAAATAACTAAATGCCAAGTCATATTTAGGAATTATCATTCAATTATGGACTTCCATTTTACACTTAAGATCATTAGGAAGGAGTGCCCAGTAATCAAATTAATCTCCTATGTCACTTCTTTGACTTTACAAAAGAAATTCACCTGGTATGTAGAACTAACCTTTGAGATAGGTTAAAAGAGCTAAAAGTATCATTTTAGTTTAATTTTAATGCAATAATTCTATATGATAATGTTATTGCCAAGTTTAAGAATATTGAAGGCTAGTCATAAGAAATTAATTGCGACGTAGGATTTAAGTCAATTTTTCCTCTATCCTTGACCCTTTTTAGCATATGCATCGACAAGTTAGAGGGTTACATAAAAAAATTCAAAGGTGTCGACATGTCTTTAACTAGAATAGTCAACATCCTTGTTGTCTCTCTTAGTGATGTTGTTCTTATAATGAGGATTCCATGTGATCCCAAGAATCAACTAAAGATTCTCAAGGAATTTTATCTAATATAGGTATGACTATTAACACTGTCAAAACTAAGGTTATGATAATCAAATCCAAAAGTAACACTTATGTTAATTTCATGTGTGACAATAACAACTTAGAGGAAGTGACTTCATACAAATATGTAGAAATCAATCTTCATCACAAGCTTAAATTCATTTATAGCATTGAGAAACGATAAGTATATGGTGAAAATTTTGTTTTGGATCTGGAAATAATCGTAAACCAATGGACTTTTGGCTTTCAGATAAGAAGAAAATTCTCTTTGATACTCTCATAACTCATGTTAACTTATATGATTATAAAGTTTTGGCTACAATATCTCTAGAGAATCATGGAGAAAGACAAAGCAAATCCAAAAGCATTTTATAACTTATAATATTATAATTAAAGACAATACACCCCATCCTATCCTCCTCATAGAAGTGAGTCTATTCCCCATTGATAACATGGCTATGATTAGGTATGTAATGTACACAGACAATATAAACAACATGGAAGTGAATATGCCTTCTAAGGTTGCTTGAAAATCTAGTCAAAACCACTTGTAAGTGGGGTGGTATAAAAATGCCATGTCTTGTCCAAATCATTGGGGTTTTAAGGAAGAGGCTACTTTGCAAAATAATGATAATATTACATATATATTACATCTAAATTTTAGGAAAATTTGTGATGCAATAAAAAGTTAGAGGATAAGGTAAAATTAAAATATAACAAGGAGGTGATCAACTATTATTTAAAAGATTAGAAATTATCTCTTTGTTCTAACTAAAGCAAAGAAGACATCAATAATGACAATATTTTCTTTTTTCAGAAGATAACAAGGTATAATAGTTAGTATGTCCAACATTTCAGGTGGCATTCCACCCATCATTAGGGACTAGTAAGCTATGAGATGAATGAGCAAGTGCCAAAGTTATTTTAAATAGATAATTGGTCATACTAGTCGGCCCTTCAAGGCTCCTCTTAAAGAGCACATTACAGACACCAACCATCACCGAGGAGAAAAATCTACTATCACTGAACACTTATTCGATTCCAAGCACCTTATTTTCTTTGACCAATCAAAAATCCTTGCCTTTGTTCTTTTCCACAATTCTCGTATGATCAGAGAAACTCTTTAGATCGAGAAGCACCCCTATAACTTTAATAAAGAAGATTGATATAGGCTAAGCCAATGCTAGAAACCTATAATCCATAAACTCTCTCAATGATTTCTTCCCCCCTAGTTTCTATCTTTCCATTCTATATTTCGATCTTTATCTTGATCTTTTTGCTCCATTCCTCTCTTCATCCTTTTTCCCTGGTTTTTCTAAATTCATCTCTTCCTCCTTCTTCCTTGATAGTTTTCCTCATTTTTCCTTCATTGATATCCTTTTCATTCAACTTTTCTCATTCATATATGTATTCAATAATTTAATATATTAAATGATCCTCTGTCGTAGTGTCCCTTTAATCTTTGATCCTCATAATAATTAATGCATAGTTTTCCTCTCTTTCAAACCTTTAATCTTTGAATCTTATATTTAAAATCGTTAATACCATTTCATTTATTATTTTGACCCTTTACTCTAGTCATCTCTAATTATTATATTTTTTGGGCCTTTATTCTGGTCATCTTTAATTATTTATTTATTTTATTCAATATTTATATTCTCCTCTCTAACGGTCGTCTAGCGATTGTTGAGCCCCAATTTATAAAATTTCTCTAATGGCTAATTAGCAAACTTATCTCGTGTTTATTTATTTACTTATTTATTTATTTTCTCCTCTCTAACGGTCATCTAGCAATCATTTAATTAATTTATAACATTTCTCTAACAGTTGGCTAAAAAAATATCTATTTAAAGTCACTTTGGCACTCAATCATTCATCTCATAGCTTACTAGTCCCTAATGACGGGTGGAGTACCACCTGAAACATTGGATAGACTAACTATTATACATAATTCTCTTCTAAATAAAAATAAAAAATTAAAATAAAATTAAAAAAATTATTGTTAACATGAATAACTATGGAAATCTCCAAGAAGACATCAACATTACTAAAGCAAAAACAAATTGTATAAGGCAATGGACAACTTGCAAAATGTTGTGGGTGGAGAGAATTTGTCGTTTTTGTAGCATTAAAAGGGATAAACCGGCCTAGATCCATCTTAAATCAATATCTACCAAGCTTTGAGAGGCATAAGTCTAGAGTTAAGATGGATCTAAGGTGGTACTCTTACATTCCATAATACATTTCCTCCAACCTTTAAATAGGTTTCACCATAACAAATACCATGGGCTTGTAAACTACCATAAGTTAACCCATCAAATGACTAACTCAAATTATCTTAATAATTTTGTTTTTTAAATTTTATTTTGTTTTTAAATAATTTGACCGAGTCAACATAACATCATGTTACATAACATTTTACAACATCGTTGCCATACTGGGTTGTAGAGGGCCTATCGGCACAATGAGAAAATCATTTTTTCTTAAAATATCCTACATACATGTACATTAAATCTCAATTTTAAAATATTTGTTACAATACCATCCTTTCTAAACTCTTAACTCATCAAAACTATAGTGATTTAGCAATGTTTCTCTTAAAAAAATTTGAGCACACGAATAAAATTTAAAAATAAACTAAGTAATTATTTACCCTTGTTTAATATAATATAACAATAATGTTCTTAATAAATGTGAATTACCATCATCATTAAATAAAATAAATATAATTCTTATAATTATTAAATTTATTTTCTTTTAATTATATATAACAAAAATAAAATTATAAAAAATTAATAATTAATAATAATAATAATAAGAATAATTAAAAAATTAAAATCTAAAAATAACAATATAAAATCTATTATACTTTTTAAAATGTTATTCCCAATTTTTTTGGGCCATCTTGATAAGAAAAAAATTACATAAAATGATGATTTGTTAGAATGTTACCCATTAAATAATAGATTAAGAAAGGGATAAAAGAATTATTTACTTAGTAGATAAGGGGAAAATTGGACAGTTAAGTACGTTTAACTTAAAAGAGTTTCTGGATGAGTGATTTCCCAAAAAGCCTCACTTTTTCACTCTTATGAGCATCACTTAATGCGATAAATGTTAAGTAGGAGTTCACAGTGTTGGACCCGCCAACATTCAGGGGATCTCCCTAATATGAAGTCCCAACTAGACCTCACACCATTTGGAGTAGGAGTCCCAGCAGTGGGGTGTTAATGATCTGCCTTCGTTTTCAAAACGCATAGAGTGGTGCACGGTGTCTTTGGTGAGAACAAGTATGTGACCCTATGAAGAGTCACATGTGATGCATGATGGTTCCAACACATGAAAGGGAAAATCAAGTTTGCCACTTGGAATCCTGTAATAGTACACAGCTTAGAAGGGACACACGATCAAAATGACATCACACAAACTAACAAGTAGAAGAATCCACAACTTAAGGTGACGGATTAACACATCAACATGCATCCAACAAGATTCGTACAAATGTAAATGAAATAGTTAATAAGCATATGTGTAAGTTAAATAACATATATTGCAAATACAACGAGTAGTCCTACTATATTCACTACATATGCATGAAAGCATGTCGACTCTGAGTTTTATTAAAAGTGATAGTTCCAATCATACATACAACATTGACAAGCCACTTTCCCTAATAGTGGAACATGAAGTCTACAACACCTACTCCTTGAAATAAGTATACTCCCTCTACGCTATGGAGAAGCCAAGGCTCACACAAAACTCCCAAGCTCTTCCTAAGTCAAAGCCTAGCCAAAAGCTTGACTCCCAAAATCTCGTTACATGAGTTATGAGGATATATTTATTTCAAAGGGGGGTGACTCTTGGCATTCCACCTTTGTGACTCTTGAACTCCCCTGATGACACTTCAACTTCTTTACAAAATAACTCATTACATTACACATGACTCTTCACATTCCAACATGGACACTTGGAATTTAACTTTTACAATAATTACAAATAATACTACATTTTCCACTCATACCCATAAAAGAAAAAATAGGGTAGAGACAACTTGACAGCCTAACAAGACAAAATACTATGATTATTGAGTTTAGGTGAAATATAGCTTGGCATATTCTACTTGATGCTTCTCGGTATTGATGCTAAGCTTAGTACTGTGCAATGTTCTCCCCAAACAGTGTGATAGTGTCAGGTTGGAAGCGTACTCTTGCCTCCATAATATCCTAGTACAATTTCTCGAAACCAGTCTGAACCTCTTTCTCAATTAGGAGCAACATTGTTCTAATATGAACAGGACCACCGATGTAGGTCTGCATGTTTTGTCTATTTAGCTCTAAGTCCTCCTGGGTGGTGATCTGTTTCAATTACTCCAAGTATTGATCGATCTCCTGATTGACTTGACATTTGCATTTAGCCTCAGTGACTGTTCTAACTGATGGGATCTTGTGGGTTCTCACCATAAAATCAAAATTGTTATATATCTGTACGTATGAGGCCTGAATATTTCCAATGAAAGAGGCAAGTTGCTTATTGTTCTGGATTAACATCTGAACTCTCGCTTTCTCCAATTCTGCTTGTGGCTTCCTTTTCTTCACTAGGGTAAGCAGTGCCCCCTTGTATCGCATTGTCCAATCATGCACGACAGTGATGGCAGCTTGCACAATCCGTAGGATCTTGACAAACTCTCTTCTCTACCATTGCAAGTCATGTAAGTGGAAAATTGCCTTATGTACAGTCACAATCTCCTCTTAGAGGTCTCGCATAGTGTCTCCAAGTGTGGATACTTTAGCAAGTATCATTGTTTTCATATCCTCTAACTACACATATGTAAAAGATTGCACTATCTTTTGTTGCATGGAATGTTTAACCAACGGTGGAAATATGATGCAGGATGTTGTCCTTGATGGCAACCCTCTGAATGAAGATGAAGACATGCGACTAATGACATGTGTTGTCCTTGATGGCAAACCATCACATGAAGTTATGCTTGACTTGATGGACTTAGTAAATGATGTAAATCTGATATGATCTAATGTTTGTTGACAATATGATGTTGAGTGTTGTCCTTGAAAGGCAACCCACTTGATGAAGATAATGACAACTTACTTGATGAAGTTGTGCTTGAGAGAATATGTTCCTGATGAAGAAAATATGATGTTTCTACAGTGTGCATGAAGAAAGGATTTCAGAATGTACTCAAAGTATGATGAAAAAGAGTATGTCTCTTGGTATACGCGGAGTGGCCTAGGGGAAATCGCCTATACACGCGGAAAGGAACGTGCCAAGTCGCGTATGGGCTAAAGCGCTCAAAAAGTGCAAAACCAAGGGTAGCCACCATGGTATTGACCCATTGTATTGGGTAATGATCCGCCTAATTGACCCCGTCCAGGTAGTTTTGGGCTTATGGTATTGTTTTTGTCCATGGTATTGAAAAAGGGGCTCATGGTATTGAAAAAGGATAATCATATAAAAGGAGAAGAAATTCATTGTGCACAACATGAGTGTGAGTGCAAGATGTCTGAGCTTGAATGAATACTTCTCTCTGAAGTATATCTGAATGGAAAGGGTTACACTTGAATGATAAATCTGAATGTATGATGCACCAATGATGAAGAAGGGGATCTAGATCTGAATTGCTCTTGTATTTGCTAGATCCGATTATGGAAGGCTTAGATCTGTGATGAGGCGAGCATCTAGGCGAACATCTGTCTGAAGCAAAAGGGTAGATCTGAACTGAATATCTGATCTGATGAAGTATGCTGCTCTGTAATGATTGAAGATCTATACGCTACTTCGCCGCGGAGGAAGCGCGCATATACGCAGCTTCAGCGAAGAGAAAGCGCGTATGCGCAATAAAATATACACTGAGGTATACGCTGGTTTGTGTGGACGGAAGCGCGTATATACGCGACATCAGTGAAGGGAAAGCGCGTATGCAAACTAGGGTTTGCTGAAGCATGGGGTATGAAATAACTGATCTGTTCTGCTGTGTTTCTGCTATCTGATCTGTGTTGATATGTATCTGTTGGTGATGTATGTTTGTGCTTAAAAGTATGAAAAGGGTCCAGTATGAAAATATGATGAAATGTGGCCTGCAAGTGTTGTTCTATTGAAGTTGTTGGATCCAGTGTGAAAATTGATGAAACGTGGTCCAAGGTGGTGCTGAAGGTTGTAGCCTTCAGTCAGGGGGTCGTAGCTCCCTTCCTGGTGAGGCTGGTAAACGAGATCAGGGGGTCGTAGCTCCCTTCCAGGAGAGGCTGGTAAACGAGTCAGGGGGTTGGAGCTCCCTTCCAGGAGAGGCTGGTAAACGAGCGCAGGTGGGTGCCTGCATGCTGGTAGGAGTCTGAACCAACACATATGTTGTAAGATGTTTTCTCTATAATAAAAGATTGAAGGCTGAGCAACGGCAGCGGTGGTTTTCTCCCGACTTGGGTTTCCACCTAAAAATCCCGGTGTTCATGTGTGATGCTTTGTGTGATGGCTTACTCTGCTCTTACTGTTCATGTTTACTGTTTATTAAATATCTGATGAATGAATGATGGAATGATTTAAGTGAAGATCTAATAACATAAATTAGATATCTGTGTATACGCGAGTTTCATTAAGGGCATCCGCGTATATGCGCGAGTCTGCTTCAGGAAAGTAGCGTGTGGGTTTTAGAAGCAGAAAAAGTGAAAGTTTTGAATATGAAATAACTCGATTCACCCCCCTCTCGCGCATTTTCCCAACAACCTCTTGATAGGAAGCCTGTGGATTTTGTACCAACTATTTATTCTCAACCATCAAATACTGAGTGTTATATCTATCTGCACCTATGAAATCCAAGTTGGCTTCAGCAATAGCATTTGGATTCTTGTTGGTGTCTGCTAGTATCATCCTTTCTCTCATAAATGTAGGTGATGCATGATCATTCGGGAAGTGATTTCGTTGTGCTTGTACAATCCTCTTTTGCAGTTCATCATATGACAAATTATCCACATTCATCATTGTATCATCATGAAGGGTAATTATCTCCCCTTCCTTGCTCGGGGTTGGCTCTGCGACTGGAGGTGGTGGAGTCTGAATGGTGACCTGTGGTGCATTGGGCATCAGGTTCACATCTTCATCCTACGTCTCCAACTCCAACTCCATATCTACGACTTCAATCAACTCCTCAATCTGTTGAGCAAGCTCCTGATCCTGCATTTGTTCGCTTTCTCCTTCTATTGTTGGTTGGAGGTATTCCTGCTCTTCAACCTGTATAAGTGTCGCTTTTTCCACTGTGGCACCTTTCCTTCCTTCTTCTTCCTGCTTCTGCTTCTCCTCCTATTCTATTCTCCTTTCATATCGTTCTTCTCTTAGTTCTTGTTCTGATTTCCATGCTCTCATCTCTGCTTCCTCCAAGCGTTGCTTCTCTCTCTTACTCTACTCTGCTCTCTGTAGCCTTTGCCTCCTCTTTGCTTCTATTCCCAAAGTTGTTCTTGCAATAATGGGATCTTCTTCCATCTTCCAGATTTTTTCCTCCTCTGCACTATCATCAACCTTCCTCTTTCCCTTATCTTGTACCGGGTTGTTGTCTTTAATTGTTGTTCTTCTAGAACCGTTGTTGTCTGCGGAGTGGCCTGTGAATTCGCAGCTATATTGATCAGCTCGTGGCGTCTATAGGAGTTATATAAATTCTTCCATGGTTCCTCCTTCGGCCAATGAAATTCCCCGCTCACCCTGTTATAGTATATTATCACATAGTGGTCTTTTAAAATTCCCCTCGAATCATAAGGATTGAAGTCTTTTATACCGAACTCAAACTTTATTATGGATTTCACTTCGGTATCTACAAATTCCAAACTCTTAATCTCATATAACCTGATCTGCAAAGGAAGAGTGGTTCATGGAGCTTTATTCTTCCTATGCAGTGATTTTGACAACCCTCTGGCGAGATGCTATGATACTTATTGCATGACAAGTTTTTTGGTGGCATATCTTGGCAAAAGATGTGGCAGCTTCTGCCCATCGAACACTCTAATCAATGTGCCATCCGGTAAGGCAAACCAATTTTCAATCTATGATATTTCCTCCATCCCTCCTCGTGATATGCAAGGTGGGTCCTCCTGAAAGATAAGATTGTATAGAAGAATGATGAAGTGATCAATTAGTTTCTCCATAACTCCTCTATGGTTGCAATGCGATAGCAACTTACAATAGATGTGAACAACATTTTCTCTCGGTGTCCACATACAGTTCATGCCAGGAAATAGATTTTATGCACATATTGCATCCAGTAAGTATGCAAACATATAAAATTGTGCTTTCTTGCCCTTAAGAGGATAATGGGCTTATGCTACATGGTATCTCAGCTGATAAGCCAAAATATCTGACCAGTTGAATGAATTCCCCTCATTCACAACCTGGATCAATAAGATAGACCACCCCTTAGTAAATTCATTTATGCTTGGTTGGACATATATTCTACAAGCTAAGATGACCAAGAGCTATTAGGCCTTCCTGAGTGACTTTGACTTGTATGTGTTGATGGGTGTCTGTATAAACTTCGATGGATCTATTGTAGCTCCTAGAGACATCCTTGAGTTGCAAAAGACCAGTGCCTAGGACATCTTAAAATCAAAGGTTAAATGTAGACAACTATAAGGACGCCTCTGACAGAATATGGATAAAGAGAATAATGGTTTTGGTGGTTTAGGAATGGAGAAGACCTTGGAGTTTGATTCATGTGAATCACCCTATACTGCAAGAGGGATCAAGGGGTTGTATGGCTCGGTAGCTTTTCAAGTGGGCCAAGTATGAAACAATGAGCAGAGGCTTTCAAAATATGCAGAGGTGTTGAGAATGAACAGAGGAGGAGGAACCTGCGAGAGACAAGCTTAAAAGTCTTAATAATCTGTCTCCCATGAACTCAAAGGAAGCAGATATGAATGAAATGTGAACAAAAACAGAGATTCGTGGAGCGTGAATTAAGGGGGCATAGCAATTTTAACACATGAGCTTTATTCATACACAAATTCATGAATAAAATGCATATCGTCGGCAGCTACATTACACGAATCATCAAAGTAGCAGAACATGAAGGATGATTATACATAAATAGGATATTACTGATAAACAAAAGAATATAGATACATACTACTCATTACTCCATCTGGAATCCAAATAAACAGTGTTGTATATTGGATTATATTCAAAATCATTTCGTAAATAATATGTGTTGAGATTCAACAAGATGATGAGCTTAGTGAAAAGAGTCGCCTTCACTAAGTGGGCCCGGAGGCTATTTTTGGCGAAAGTCTATTTTTAGACATGTCGATCATATTCTATGAGTTGCAGGATGCTATTTGTGGATGGTTGGTCAAGTTGGAAAAATAGATGGACTTCTATTTTTAGACATTTTGGGTGAAGTCTATTTTTAGACTGCCAGTCTAAAAATAGAAAAGTGATACATTACCCTATTGGCTATTAGAGAGGCAAACTACCATTTCTCTGGAGCACTCTGGGCTTGGAGCTAAGGTGGCTCATGCATCTGACAGAGGAATTACGCTATTCCTAGGGGTTTGGTGAGCTCATGCATGGTTGATTTCAGTTAGGACTTCAGTGGCAGAAGTTTGGTGGAGTTAATGAGACAGCTAGTGGAGTTGTGTTCGGTTTAATTTAGTTGAACTGGTTGAGATTAGTTTAACTAGCTAATCAACTAGTTACGAGTGGAGTGAATTAAATATTATTTAATTCATTAATTAGTAACTCATTATTCAACTCAAGAACACATCAGTTCACTACAGTGCATGGACAGTTCAGTGGAGACCAATGAAAGAGGTAGATGAAAGGGTGAGTACAGCTATCAGTTGTGACATCAGTTGTGCATGAGATTTGCACCACACTTGGAGGAATTTCCCATGATGATTGCGCTGTCAAGCCAAGGAGATTCGAACCTTTGATCTCTCATTAGACCAGCCTTGATTGCGCAATAGAGGCAGGCAATTAGTGGATGAGTTTTGAACCTGTGACTTGTTCAAAACCAAGCTAGTTTGTGTGTAACTTAATGAGATAGTACTGAGTACTTGTGAGGAGTATTGTACTATGTACTGTTACATGTTCTCTCCATTATAATATACAGAATAGCTGAGGGGTTTTCAGCTATAAGCTTTCCCCATACATACTGTGTAATGTGTGTGATGTTTTGATGATCTTTTGATCGCATACCGCTTGTTTTATTTCCGCATGTGTGATGATATGAGTAGAAGAGATTATGTGTTGCATATGAATTCGAATTGATATGTGATCAGGATAATCTCGGTGGATAAATCTTCATTATTCAGCAAATTTCTACATGGTATCGGAGCTATCAGAGCAGAGATTGATCATCACAATGATTACAAACTTATTTCGGTAGACAGAGTCTGCATGCGGGCCAGGTAGCCTCTGGATCCATCCTTTCCTTTGAAAGGTGATACATCCAGTAAATGCCCCTGCAGTCGATCTCTGTGCTAGAAATAATTTGTTCTCACAGATCAAGAGTGGTTGAGCTTTGAGTTTGGAATTCGAATTTTGCAGTAGTTTGTGTTCTTGGTGCCAAAGTTGAAAATGTCTTTCAACGGTTTGCGACTCGAATATGCTCTTGAAGGCAGTTCGAATTATGTTGCATGGAAAGATCACATGGAGGTAGTATTAGAAGATAATGGACTGAAGCATTTCATAGATACGGATGTCCAAAAGCCCACTGATCCTGCTGAAGTCGAAGCTTGGCAAAAGAAGATGGCGAAATGTCGAAGGATTCTATTGGAGGGCGTTAAGGATCACATTGTATCCAGCCTGCATGGAAAAGCTTCTCCATATTTAATGTGGAAAGCGTTGACAGATCTATTCCAGAGTAAGAGCGACCAAAGGAAGCTTGCGCTCAAGGATAAGCTTAGAAACATTAAGATGGAGAGAGGCGACGTATCGCCAAATACCTCACGAAGTTCACTCAATGCAGCAGATGAGTCGGGAAGTGTGGGGTGACCGTCGGGTTGAAGGAGGACATGGTAGACCTCGCTCCTTGGTCTCTTCGAAGGGTTGGCATTCATATCAAGATAGTGTCAATGGTCTTTAGAGAAGTTGCTCGGGATGGGAGCGCTTGGGCGGATCTCACAAGAGGAGATATGAGGACTACTGTGGACTGATCTTCATCAAAGGTATCCTCGATGAAGAAAATTGTGATTTGGCTGCCAGCAAGGAAGGGGAAGAGAAAGAAGGCTTCTCAGTCTGGTGCTAAGGGCAAGAAGCAAGACATGTCCAAGGTGAAGTGTTTTCACTGTCACCAGCACGGACACTATGCCACAAATTGTCCGCAGAAGAAGAAAAATAAGAAGGCTGCTGGATCTGCAGCGGGAGAGGCATTGGCTTCTCAATTCGAACTGGATTTTTCATTGATCGCATGCTTGGTTTCAAGTGTGATGGGATCAGTATGGTTCTTGGACAGTGGTGCGTCATTTCACATGACCGGAGATCGAGATCTGTTTTCAGATCTGGAGGAAAAAGATCTTGGAGTGCACATCGAGATGGGCGATGATGGTAGATACCAGTGCGACTGGTATCAGTACCATTTCCTTTGAGAGGGAGTCTGGTAAACCTTTCATATTGAAGGAATTTTTGTATGTTCCAGGATTGATGAAGAACCCGATCTCTGTGGCGATGTTGGAAGACAAGGGTATGATGTGGGTGAGACTCGAAGGAAATATTTCTCGCGGGCAGTAAGACTACTGGAGAGACCCGGAAGATAGGGGTTCGAACCAAGAACCTTTATCAGTTGCAGGTAGATGGCTGCGCAGCTATGGCATGCAAGGCGAGAGAAGTGGTGAGCCAAGATGATGAGGGCGAACTGTGGCATAGGAGATTGGGCCACCTTCACCATGGAGCTTTGAAGATTCTGCAGCAGATTTCTACTGGGCTTCCTAAGGGCACTCTTGCGCAGTCAGATCAGTGCAAGGGGTGTACTTTAGGGAAGTATGTGAAAGCCACCTTTCACGAGAAGGATAGTCGCGCCACGACGATCCTTGAGAGAGCTCACACAGACGTGTGTGGTCCTTTCTCAGTTGCTTCGACAGAAAAGCACAGGTATTATGTGATCTTTGTTGATGATTTCTCTCGAAAGTGCTGGATCTTCTTCATGCAGAAGAAGAGCGATACATTCGCGAAGTTCTGTGAGTTTAAAGCACTGGTCGAGAAGGAGTCGGGGAAGAAGGTGATTGCTCTAAGGAGTGATAACGATGGTGAATTCATCTTGGCTGAATTCAAGGAGTTCTGCAGCGCAGAAGGGATTCGGAGAGAGCTCATCGCACCCCATAACCCACAGCAGAACGGGGTGGCTGAGCGGAAGAACAGAACGATCGTGGGTGCTGCACTGGCGATGTTGCATGATCAGGGCCTACCCCTTCACTTGTGGGCTGAGGCATGCAATACAGCAGTGTATGTGCAGAACCGTTGTCCTCACAAGTTTCTTGGCATGAGTACACCGGAGGAGGCTTATTCTGGCAAGAGGCCTGATATTTCCCATTTGCGGATTTTTGGTTCTCCTGTCTACATGCATGTGACGAAGGATGCGAGAAGGAAGCTGGATCCAACTGCTGAGGTTGGAATATTTGTGGGGTACACCGATACACCTCACAACTATCGGGTGTATTTTTCAGACAGTCGAAAGACTGTTGTGCGACGGGATATAAAATTTCAGGAGGAGAAAGCCATGCAGTGTTCGCTTGAGAGGGAGCTACACTTGCATGCAGATGAGGAGCTGTTAGTTCCTAAGGAGGAGCTTCCGAATGTGGATCAGCCACAAGAGGAAGTTCAAGAGGTGGAAGAAACCACCCATGCAGCGCCAACCATCAGAGGGCGCATGCGCACTACAGAAGCTGAGCGACTGGCTCGAGATGCAGAGAAGGTTGTAAGACCACCTATAGCATAGCGCAGAGAGAGGAAGTCACCGGATCGGTACACTGGATACATGGCTCTTGTGAGTAAATGTGTCATGACGGAGCCATCCTCTTTTGAGGAAGCTGTGGAGGAACCCGCATGGGTAGATGCCATGATCAAAGAATATGATTCGATCGTCAGAAACAGTGCATGGGAGATTGTCCCAAGACCAGTGGGGAAATCAGTGGTGGGTTCGTGATGGATCTACAAAGTGAAGCAGGCGGCTGACGGGAGTGTGGAGAAGTACAAGGCGAGATTTGTCGCTCGTGGCTTTTCACAGATCGAGGGGATCGATTATGAGGAGACTTTTGCACCTGTCGCAAGGTACTCTTCCATACGGACGATCCTTGCTCTCTCAGCGCAGATGGGGTGGCACATTCATCAGATGGATGTGAAGACTGCGTTCCTTAATGGAGTTATTGAGGAAGAGGTGTACATAGAGCAGCCTGAAGGTTTCGAGATCTTCAGAAGTGAGTCGCATGTGTGCCGACTCAAGAGAGCACTGTACGGGCTGAAGCAAGCACCTCGTGCTTGGTACACTCGGATAGACAGCTACTTCACCGGGCTTGGATTCTCCAAGAGTGAGGCGGATCCAAACCTGTACCAGATTGTGGTGGAGGGGAAGATGTTGATCATCGTACTGTATGTAGATGATCTGATTTTGACTGGCGATGAGCAGTTGATACTTTCATGCAAGGAGGATCTTGCACGAGAGTTCAAGATGAAGGACTTGGGCATCCTTCATTATTTCCTGGGATTGGAGATTTGGCAGCGCAGCGGAGGACTGTTTGTTTCTCAGGGCAAGTATGCCCGGAAGATTCTGGAGAGGTTCAACATGCAAGGCTGCAAGCCTGTTGACACTCCTCTTCCTGGTGGTTGGAGGAAGGAGGATGCTACTTCAGCGGAGGTAGTGGATGCCACTGTCTATCGACAGTTGGTGGGGTCGCTTATGTATCTTGTCAATACACGACCCGATATATGCTATGCTGTTAACCAGCTTTCACAAGCTATGGCTAAGCCTACCAAGCTCTTCTGGAAGGCAGGCAAGCATGTATTGCGTTATCTTAGTGGCACATCGGGATATGGTCTATGGTACAGACAGGAGGATGGAGCGAAGCTTAGCGGTTTCACTGATGCAGATTGGGCAGGGAGCCCAACGGACCAAAAGAGCACATCTGGAGGAGTTTTCATTATCGGGTCGACAGCAGTTTCCTGGTACAGCAGGAAGCAGAGATCCGTGGCACTCAGTTCAGCAGAGGCCGAGTACATGGTAGCAAGCTTGGCTGCATGCGAGGCTATTTGGATGAGGAAGATCCTCGTCGGATTGTTCGGGTCACACTTGGAGCCTACTGTGATTTATTGTGATAACCAGAGTTGCATTAAACTCTCATCTAATCCAGTATTTCATGATAGATCCAAACACATCGACATCAGGTACCATCATATCAGAGATTGTGTTCAGCGGAGAATCATGTTACTTTCATATGTTCCCACGGAGGATCAGGATGCTGACATCTTGACGAAGGCGCTCACCAGGAGAAAGTTCGAATTCCACAGAGGCAGGATAGGGGTTGCATATAATCCATATCTTGCTGAGAGGGAGTGTTGAGAATGCAGCAAGATGATGGAGCTTAGTGAAATGAAGTCGCCTTCACTAAGTGGGCCCGCAGGCAAATTCTGGCGCAAAGTCTATTTTTAGACTATGTCTATTTTTAGACATATGGAGCATGGTCCAGGGGTTGCAGTATGTTATTCTTGGAGTATTGGTCATGTTGGTAAAATATATGGACCTCTATTTTTTGACCTATAGGTCGATAGGTCGAAGTCTATATTTAGACTGCCTATCCTAAAAATAGGGAAGTCAAATATTATTTACCCTTAATAATATTTGGACTCTAAACAACAGTTTACTCTCTTGGAGCACTTCAGTTCGAGCCTTGGAAGTGGCTCATGCATATGACAGAGGAATTATGCTATTCCTAAGGGTTTGGTGAGCTCATGCATGGTTGACTTCAGTTAGGACTTCAGTGGCAGAAGTTTGGTGGAGTTAATGGGACAGCTAGTGGAGTTGTGTTCGGTTTAACTTAGTTGAACTGGTTGAGATTAGTTTAACTAGCTAATCAACTAGTAATGAGTGGAGTGAA
>JAXQQM020092412.1:0-21519 GCA_034641835.2 Pinus albicaulis | reverse complement strand
GTGCAAAGGGAGATTATCTATCATGATGGGTGCTCCGCAAAGGCACCTAACTTGGGTATCACTTTAAGCCATGTAAAATTGACCCATGTAGCAAAGATGTGGTGGGAATACCACTTGCCACACTCAGATTTACTCAAGACAAGGAGTGCATTGCATTGGTATCTTATGTGGGATTGTGACCCACCTCCTCAAGTGCACATTTCAGTTTGCATATATGTGATTTTGCTTCCATACATAGATGATATATTGGTATTGTTTATGGGTTTGTATGGGAAAAAAGTGGGCAGTGTATATGTACCACATGGGATAGAACTTTATCTTTTACTTCATGATACATGTTTTAGATGTGACATTGCTTCACCCATGTTTATTTATATTGAGTTTTAAACTCCTGAAGGGATAGACTATGCACCTATCATGTTAGCATTAGAGGAGAAATTTCTGATGTATTGGCTTGATGAGCACTTGGTCCATGATGAAAACTTGATCCTTGATGGTGCCATCAATGGAGAAGGAGAAGAACTATAGCTCTTACCATGTCATTTGCTTGAGGAAAAGCAACATTTTGGAGGGAAGGACTGTAATGTTCCCACTTAGCCTTAGCTAAGAGGAACATTCAATTTTGTTTTTAATTTCTACTTCATGAATAAATGAATAAAGGAGGACATGTAAAACTCCTAAAAAGTCTGAATAAATCAATGCCCATGTGAACAAAGACAAATCAGGGCTATGTAAATAATCACTTGCAGGTGTGAAAGAGGTTTGAGCTAAAGACTGGGTCAACCTTGACCAAATCAACAGCGCTGTCTAGGTTCATTGCATCTCCAAAAGGGACAACACAGTTCTAGAAGGGAGCCTCTAATGTGAAAAGGGCTAACTCATCAAGATGGTTTAGGGTTTGCAAGAGATTTCTCATCTTATAAAAGGAGAAGGAGGGAAACAAGAGAAGGTTGTTGATAGAATATATTTCTAAGTATTTGTCTGCTTAGACAAATACCATTCTTTGTTGTTGAGTGGAGGATTGTATTTGGAATTCCTGTGCAGGAGTTTCACCTCTTCCTTTGATGATTCAAGGAGGAATTTTTTCTGAAATGAACCACTATCAGGCTTGAGGCCAAGCTCCTACTAGCTGGCAAGATCGATACATTAAGGGTTTTGGCTGCCTCTACAAGCTGCAACAGTGGTGATCTAGATCTGCAGAGATCTAGTGTATTTTGAGAGCCTCTCTCCATGGAGTGGGTCCTTTGACCTCCTGAAAGAGTGTATCATTTCCTGTAATTTAGATCTACAATTATTTAGTATTTTTCTATGTATTTTGAGCTACAGTGTTGTCCCACTAGGAAAACTGCGTTATTTATGTATGAAGGTTTGCGGTTGGGATCGCCGACGATCCCCAACAACCACTCTACATTGTATTAAAATTTAAAAAAAATCTGCATACCATAGTTTTTAAGTAACACTTGTGGCTCGGGCGGTAAGGTGTGGGCGTGCTTTTCCGGAGGTCCAGGGTTCAACTCCTACGGCCTCAAAAAAAAATTTAATGCACCACTAAGGGGACATGTGGCAGCCTCAGGGTTGGCCACGTGTCACCCTCTGATTAGCCCAAAAACCAAAACGTACAACCACATTCAACGAATAGAACGGTGCCACTTGTAATCCATTGGTTGGCCTGAAGAAAATGAATATTCTTTGAAATATTCCTTTTTTTTTATTGTACATCCACTCTACTGATTGGCATCCCAGTCAACCCTGTCGCAAAATTTAGTTTTTTGGGATTTCGATTAGAACGCGATATCTCCGTCATACGAAATCAGTTTTTCGAACCGTTCATGGTGCCAGAATCAGGAAGACGAGATCTATGCAACTATCTTGGTTTCAACCCAATCCTATAACTTTCAATTATGAGAAAAACTTATGAAATTTTGATCACTCCTCCCCATTGGGAAGCTTTTGGACCCCAAAAGACTTGATTACATGTTCAGTAGATGAGGGTACAACTCCCTTACCTTTCCAACCTCCATCCACTTTGCCTTGCTTGGTTTAGTGCCTTTGAGCACAACTCGAAGGTAGTAAACACTTCCCCTCTTGGATGCTCTTGTCTTCCTATCAAGAATTGTATCTTCCTTGAGCTCATTCATAAATTCTGGCAATAAATATTCAATAGAAGGTAGCTAAACATCACTTCCTTGATCATCGATCAAAGGTGGCTCATACAAACGTAATTTTTCAACATTAACAATTGAATACATTTGCATATATGAAGGCAAGTCAAGTTGAAATTCATTATTACCAACTTTCTTTATGATTTTGAATGGACCATAACGAATGGGTTTGAGCTTTTTACCTTCCCCTTGCATCCTTTCTTTGCTAATGTGCAACCATACGTCATCTCCTTTTTGAAACTTGTGATCAACTCTATGTTTGTAATGCCTCTCCTTGTATTTGCTTTGACTTTTCTCAAAATATTCTTGAACTTGTTGATGTATAATCTGAATTTTCTCAATGAAATTTCAAGCCTTGTCAATATCACCATGGCCATCAATTGCAACATACTTTCCAAAGATGAAGTCTAATGGAAATTTTGGAAAATACCATGTTTGAGTTGAAAAGTGTTTTTCCCAATTGTAAGTGTGATGAATGTAATGCAGTTTCTCATCCCACAGCTTAGGAAGTTTGTTGCAATATCCTCTCAATAGATGCACAACGGTTCTGTTCACCAGCTCGGTTTTTCCATCAGTTTGTGGATGAAAATAAGTACTCTTTTTCAACTTTGTGTCCATCATCTTCCATAGATTGGACCAAAACTTCCCAGTGAACCTAGAATCCCTGTCACTAACAATAGAAGTTGGCAATCCAAAATGAACCCAAACATTTTGAAAATAAAGTTCAACATTTTTTTCAACAGTAATGATTTTCTTACATGGCATAAGTATACACATTTTACTAAATCTATCCACAACTACATAAATATAATCATGTTGTTTTCTTGACATAGTTAGACCTCCAACAAAGTCCATGGAGACATTCTCCCATCGTGGCGTGGTGGCCTTGATGGTACCGATAGTGGCGTGTACAACCCAAGCTTCCTATTACTAGGCTTACTTGTTGCACACATAGAACAACCTCTTATAAAATTCCACCCACTATCTACCATGTGATGTCAATAACAATACCTCTATAGATGCGCCATTGTTTTGCTTAACCCAAAGTGTCCAACAATAAGAGATGAATGAGCTTCTCTCATGACACTTAGCCTCTCTCCTTGTGGTATACACAACTTGCCAAAATGAAACAACAAATTGTTATGCACGTGATAATATTTTTCTTGAACTTGATTCCCTTCACTCAAACTAGCATACACATCTTGAAAATCAAAATCATGTGCATATTGTTATATGTAACTCTCTTGTACGATAGAATCATTTTTGAGTAAAGTAGATGCACTAATAATTGGCCTTGAAAGAATATCAGCAAATTTATTGAAAATACCTTTCTTGTACCTTATAACCAAGTGAAACTGTTGAAGAAATCCCATCCACCTGAAATGTCTTGATTGCTGCAATTTTGTTTGTGGCTGCAAGTACTGTAATGGTTGGTGATCGGCATGCACAATAGTCTCTTTACCCATCAAGTAGTGTTTCCACTTCTTGACACTTTGTACCAACACATATAGTTCTTTTTCATATATAGGATAATTAGTTACAACACAATTAAATGTTTCAGAATGAAAAGAAACAGGCTGACCATGCTGCAAAAGTACTGTGCCCATGGCATAATCACTAGCATCGGTTTGAATCTTGAATGGATGTCTCAAATTTGGTAATGCAAGGACTGGAGCTGAACTGATCTTGTCTTTTAAAGCTTCGAAAGCTTGTTGTTTTTTTCGTCCCCATTGGAAGCCTTTCTTCACACTTGTCACTACATGCATAGGAGCTGTGATGGCAGAAAAGTTAGCAATAAAATTTCTCCAATACTGAGTTGCACCTAAGAAACTTCTTACCTTGATTACTGTTTTGGGTGTGGGCCAATTCACAATGGCTTCCACTTTAGAAGGATCAATTCTCAACTCTCCTCCTCCTACAATGTGTCCCAAATAAACCAAAGAAGTCTTTCCAAACCCACACTTTGACATCGTAAGAAACTATTTCTCTTTCTTCAAAACATCAAGCACTCTATTCACATGAAAGACATGTTATTCTCTTGTTTTGTTGAAAATAAATATGTCATCTAAGTACACAATCACAAATTCATCAAGGAATGGACGCAAAACACTATCCATAACACACATGAAATTTGTTGGTGCATTACACAAACCAAATGGCAAAACTAACCACTCAAAGAGTCCTTGTTTGGTTTTGAATGCAGTTTTCCATATATCACTTTCTGGAATTCTTACTTGATGATATCCACTTCGTAAATCTAACTTAGTGAAAAAAATTTCTTCTTTCAGCTGATCAAGCAAATCATCTATCCTTGGGAGCGAGTAACGATTCTTACTGTAATCTTGTTCAAAGCTAAGAAGTCTACACATATGCGCCAAGTCCCATATTTCTTTGGAATCAAGACTATGAGTGAACCGCATGGCGAAGTGCTTCGCCTTATGATTCCTTTGTCCTCAATATCTTTGATTTGCCTCTTTATTTTAGCATTATCCATTATAGACATGCGATACATGCCGATGTTTGGAAGAGGACAATATTGCTGCAACTGAATCTCATGTTGAATCTCTCCTTTTGGAGGCAATCTTGTTGGCTCTTGAAACATCTCATGATGTGCATTAACTAAATCATATAAATATGATTTCAACTTAGGATCACATCCCTCAAATGATTCATGATTAACATCATCTTTTAACTTAATCATAAGAAGAACAAAATTCTTACTTGAATTCACCAACCTCTGTACCTATTCAACATTTACCATAACAATGTTTGTCTTTTTGCAATGTGCTCTAACAATGTACTCCTTGCTATCTTTGAATAAATGATATTTGTTCTCATGGCGATGGAATATCGCTTTCCTGTCATACAAGTAAGGACTCCCCAACACAATACCTATTATGTCAAGTGGAACCACAGATAATTCAACCGTGTCGACAAAATGTGCAATGATTGAAAACCACAATATGCATTTCTTTGAAACCTGTAAATTTGCATCCTTACAAATCCAACCCAATGGATATGATTTTGGATGTGGTATGGTATCAAGGTTAATTTTCTTGACCAATTATTCAGAGATTAAGTTTGCTTGTGACCCATTGTCAAACAATGTGTCAATCTTGGTATGTTTGGATATGACTCTCACATGAAACAGTTCAATTCTTTCTTCTTCATTTGGAGCATGTATGTGACAGTTTGATGTACTAGTACTGGTTTTAGTTTCAATTTATTTTCCCTTTATTTTCTTCAATCCCATGGCTGTAATCTTAGATTCATCACCTGAATCATCTCCTAAATCATGTTGAGTTGTAGCTGCAGTTTTTTGTTTCCCTTTGTTATTGTATTTCTTGGTCCTCATTTCAGGATGTAATTTCCAACAATGAGTTTCATGATGGCCTTCTTTTGAACAATGTTTAAAAACAACTTTTTCTCCCTCTTTCTTAATAGATGCATTATTTTTGCTTTTACCTTTTGAGGTCTTCTCTTTGTTTTTACCCTTAAAAAGTTTCTCTCTACCCTCTTCAAAAATGTTCTTCCCTCTAGCTTCTAGATGTGTGTCCTGAACACATACTTCATCTAGACTTGTGGGGTTAAACATGAGAATAGTATGTTTTAGGTAGCTATGTAAGCCTCTTATGTACTTTAGCAAAGTATCTTGGCTCTGCAAATCTACACCTAATAAGAGAGCTCTTCTCCTAAACTCTTGGGTGTATTCTTGCACATTATGTCCCTTCAATTGCCTAAAGTTTTGTCAGTTCATTATGGATAAAACTGTTGTTTTATAGCAATAATGAAATCAGCCCATGTTAGAATAATCTTATCATGCTTCTTGATCTCCTCCTTTGTCTTGGATTCCCACCAAAAAAGTGCTACACCTTCCATTCTCAATGAAGCTAATTGGATTTTGGTATCATCATCTTGAAGGTTCTAGATTCTCAAATAGACCTCCAATTTCCTAATCCAATTATCAAGCTTTTCTACATTGAATTCACCATTAAACATTGGCAATTCAAACTTAACATCAAGTTTAAAAAAGGAATTTTACTAGTGTTCTTTGAATTGTGTGGCTGATGTACTGAAATAGAAGTAGAGGATGATGATGATGAGGGTGAGGATGATGGCTCTCCATTGCCTCCATTTCCTCCATTGCCCTTCTTTGACTTATCTTCATCATTTGACCTCTAGAGGATCCTCGTCCTTCCTTGTGAAGTTTGGATCCTTCTCCTTCCAGTCTCTCATTCCTTTATTGATAAAGGATTCTAACCATCTCAGTCATGTCAAGGAATTCTTTCCTAAACACTCTTTATTCCTCTTTGGGATCAACTTATTCATGGATTTCTCCTTCTCTATGAGACATGCTTAAAGTAGCTTCTGCTTCCTTAGGAGGTGAACTAGGCGGTGGAGATTGTGGAAATCTTGATCTCCTTTTCTTTGGCTCTTCTTGAGACCCTTCTGCTCCCACCAATTTTCCTTCTCCTCTTTTGAGCTTGAGCCTTGTAAGAATCTAAAAACTTGCAAACAGTTAAAAAATTCTTTGCACAAAACAACACCAGAGAATAAACTCTAGCTCTGATACCAACCTGAATTGAAAGGATTGTATTAGTTTTGTTGTGCTAAGTGTCTTTTCAGTTTATAAACATGTGCATACTTATCTCATTAGTTTCCTTAAGGATTGAGGATTTTAACCATGAATTATAGATGATTTTAGTGAATTAGAAGCATGAAATAAGCACAAATAACACTTAACAGTAGTGTAAAATAGAGAAATAATTCACCACATAAAATTTACACAGCAGGCATGATGAAGCAGTTCACCCCTCCTGGGCTACATCTGCTAGTCCAGCTCCCAATGGCATGTCAATCTTTCATTATGCTCAAAATTTTGCAAATACATGTAGTTACAGGCATATAATGGATGTTTTCTCTGCACCAATGGCTCCAGAATGCTCCAATTAGCTAAGAATAACTCTTCCTTCACTCTGATTGGGCGAAAATTGAGTCTCCAACTCATTTTCCTAGTTACACCTAGAAAAGTTGCACTAAATGTGGAGGACTCTACTTAACTGGAGTCAAAATAGTGGAATCCACCTAAATTTGGGCACGCTCCAATATTCCCGCCAAAATTAACCGTTACAATAATTTTTATGGTTAGGGGTGGCCACATGCGCACCCCAAACCAGGCCTGACCATAACGGTCGGCGGAACTATGGCACAAACCACAGGTTACAAAGGCAGAAACTCTGATTGAAGTGGTGTTAGATGACCGCGCAGAGAAACCATCAAAGTTAACGGTCACATGTGATATGGTTTACGGAGATGCTGGCGGACTGAATGGTCGGAGTTTGTAGTTTAATGTTAACGTTGCAAGGTTTTATGTTGTAACATGTGACCACCTGCTACAGGACCGAAGGCGGGTTGGGACCGCCGGCAGTCCCCAACCCCCACTCCGCATTGTATTAAACTTTAAAACAAACCCGCATACCATAGTTGTTAAGAAACACATGTGGCTCGGGTGGTAAGGCGTGGGCATGCTTTTCCAGAGGTCTAGGGTTCGACTCCAGCAGCCTAAAAAAAAAAATTTAATGCACCACTAAGGGGACATGTGGCGACCTTAGGCTGGCCACATGTCACCCTTTGATTACCCCAAAAACCAAAACATACAACCACATTCAAAAAATAGAATGGTGCCACTTATCATCCATTGATTGGCCTGGAGAAAAGAATATTATTCAGAATATTCCTTTTTGCTGACTGTACATCCACCCTACTGACTGGGCATCCCAGTCAACCCTGTCGCAAAATTTAGCTATTTGGGATTTCGATCAGAATGAGATATCTCCCTCATACGACATCGATTTTTCGAACCGTTCACGACGCCAGAATTAGGAAGACAATATCTACGCAACCATCCTGGTTTCAACCCAATCCTGTAACTTTCAATTTTTAGAAAAATTTATGAACTCTTGATCAGAATCCTACTCTCTATGCTAGAGACTCAGATCTAGGGTCCTTGGTGAGAAAGGCACCCTCTTCTCCCTCTGACAACTGACTTCCTCTCTTGGAAATCTGCCAAATCAAAAGTGAATCAGATTTCTTCGATCCTCTGATCGATCTGTAGATTTCTTTGGTTGTAATCCCTCTGATAAGCTAATTTTCCTCCCTCTCTTTCTCAACTAGTGCTTATGACAATTTCTGAAACTTCAGAAATTTAACCCCACCGCCAACTACTGAAGCTCTACAACATTGCTTCCGTCACTCTGAATCAACAACGACTTCAGATCTACATCACATTTGCTGGCCTATGCATGAACAGGCAGTCTCAGCGTTGTCTCTGTGCTGCATCTATGCAGTAAGTATGTGGGGTCGTGTGGAGATTGCGTTGAATTGCGTCATTGTGGCCTCTGCATGGCTCTGCTCCCTCTGCTGTTGCATTGTCCCTTTTGGTTCATATTTCTATGGCTGATGCTACTTTCTTTTTTGCTTTCTGCAGTAAGGATTCTTCAGTCTTCTACAGGCGATCATGCTAGATATGCAGTCACTCTGATACCATGTGACTTTATGCAGAAATCCTACTATTACATCTGGTTATACTTCACCTACTTAATTAAGTTATTAATGTTGAAAATTCAGATTAATATCGAAGTAAACACATAACATTTCTTCACCGATTCAGATCTAAGCAAAAGTACATGCACATAGATAAAGTGACACATAATATTTTCTAGACAACTATCCCCGGAAAAAACCCAATGTGGGGAAATTGGTCTTCTGGGTGCTAGAGGGTTTATATTATTAAGTAGTTTCTAAATGCAACAAATCTGGGCACCTTACTAGTTAACCCAACAGAGAAAATAAGATCTGCAACAATACCTGTTATTCTTGAGAATGAAAACTAGACTAATTCACACCCTCAAACAAGATTTACAGAACTCATCCCTTTCTGTCTCTAGAAACCCCAACGCTACTCTGAAGTTGTTTGCGTCAGCCCTGCTAGGCTCTGCGTGCCCCTACGCTGCTCAGGAGAGGATTGTGTAGCCCCAGACTGGGTGACGCAATCCCTAAGTTGCCCTGGATGGACTTTGCATAACCTTGATGGGCCCTTGAAGCCTCAACGCTTCCCTTTCTGGGCCTACGTAGCACCTGCGTAGCGGATGAAATAGTCCATGCTGCACAACTTCTGTGTAACTTCTGCTTCCTCTGCGCTTCTCTGATTTCTTCTTCTCTGCCTCTTATTGATTCTTGGCTCTGAGATCATATCATCCCCTTATTCAATACTACCCCTCATTGCAATTGAAACACTTCTGGAAATTATTAGTAAACCCGCCCTAGAATTCCAGCTTAGTCTTAGTGCTTTGCCTCCGTGTGTATGTTCTCCAAATGACCCCAAGTCTTTCCTTTATACTTTCTCATTGGGAAACCAACGACCATGATCTAATATTGAATCGATGACTAAGATTAAAAGAAATCTTGATCTGTGTGACTTAAGTCATTTCCATCACATGTTTAAATTAATTACCTTTAATATTTTAATTTTCCTAAGTTAGACTTAGGGTCCTTAATTAAAAATATTTATTAATTAATGATCTCCCAAACTGGATGTAATTTCCCAAATCCCTTTCTGGGTATTGGAGATCTCATGTACTCTAGTCCCTCCACAAATTTTGGGAGCTAGAGCACATCCGATGCTACCCCAACACTTAAAAAACTCAACAGTCCATGGGTCTAGGAACCACATACCAAACATCATGAATTATTTCCACTTCCTTTTGACCAAGCACCTAGACTGTATATGCCTTTGAAGTTTCACTATAGCCCAAAAATGTTCCTTTATTCCCAGATGCATCCAGCTTGCTTCTCTTCTCTTTCGGCACATGAAAATACACGGGACAACCAAAAATTATAAAATGAGAAAGATCATGTTTCTTACCAGTGAAAACTTCATCAAGAGTTTTGAAGATCAATGCTTTATGTGGGCATCTATTTTGAACATACACTGCAATTTTGGCAGCTTCTCCCCATAAGAACTTTGATAGGAATTGGTCATGAAGCATGGCACGAGTAGCTTCTATGATGGTTCAATTATTTCTTTCAGCATCTCCATTTTTCTTAGGAGTCTATGCAGTAGTAGTCTCCCTCTTAATTCTAGTTTCTCTACAATATTTATTGAATTAATTTGACTCATATTCGGTTCCATTATCAGTCCTCAATATTTTGATCTTCTTCCATATTTGATTTTCAACCAAGGCTTTAAAAGAGCGGAACCATTTGAACACTTCATCCTTCTTCTTCAATAAATAGATCCATGCTTTGCGAGAGAATTCATGCACAAAAATAGCATAGTACAAATATCCTCCCAAAGATGTTACGAGAAATATATCAGATAAATCAGAATGGATCAATTGTAGAATATCGGTAATTTTACTTTCACTTGAGGGGAATGGTCCCCTTGTATTTTTCCTAGTTGCACAACCTTGACAAACACCTTCATGATCTACTTTGAATTCAAGAAAACCTGTGACCATATTCCTTACATCAGGTTTGGTTTATAATGAAGGTGAGAAAACCTCCAGTGCCATAATTCAGATTGAAGAGAAGTGTCACAATTCATAGCTCCCAAAGGACTTCCTCCAACCTGATAAGGACCTTCAACCCTAAATCCAAGTGTATAATCATATTTCAGATTCCTTTTCCAAATACATACCTTCCCATCAATGAATTCTACCTTTAATCCTTTGTCTTCCATTGTAGAAATAGATACCAGGTTCTTTTTCAAGTCAGGTACATATAATACATCTTGTAAATGAAGGATTTGACCTTGATTCAAATGAAGAGTAACGCTCCCTATCCCTTTCAAGGGGTAGGTGGCATTGTCCCTAAGTATGATCTCCAAATTAGTCTTATTTTCAATCAAATTTGAGAGACCCTCTTTGTACCTAGTGAAGTGCCTTGAGGCACCACTATCAATAAACAAATGATCCAAAGTGTCAAGAGGAGAGGCAGTAGTGAGGGAATAAATAAGATGAAATTCATTTTTTTAATCTACAACATTAGTTTCCTCATACCTGGAGTTTCTCAACCTTTTGGGAGGTCGACCATTTCCATATCGTGCAGCGGGAACATTTCTCTTTCCTTTATTGTTGAACCTGTTATTCCTTTGATTTTCATTTTCCTTGAAATTTTTGTGGTTGT
The DNA here is from genome assembly GCA_034641835.2 of Pinus albicaulis. Classification (NCBI taxonomy): domain Eukaryota; kingdom Viridiplantae; phylum Streptophyta; class Pinopsida; order Pinales; family Pinaceae; genus Pinus; species Pinus albicaulis. The sequence goes on along the minus strand of JAXQQM020092412.1, from coordinate 10,171 downwards.
TGTTGTTATCATAATCTCATGGTGTATCCTTCTTATGAGGACACTCTCTAGCATAATGTCCAAACATGTTACAATTGAAGCATCTTCCCTTTCTTCCTTCTTTGAATCTCGACCTTCCTTGACTTTGTTTCTTTGGACCAACATTGTTCTTTCTCTTAGCATGAGTGGAGAATGCAGTGGGGTCATTCCCATTTTAAGGCTTGTATCTCTCCATCATCCTTATATCTTCTTGAGTGCATGTAGTCAACAATTCATCAAAACCTAGAATCCTATAAATTTTTAGGATAGTGGTGGTAAACACATCCCATGCTCGAGTGAGGCCACAAAGAGAAATAAGAGTGAGTTCCCAGTCATCAACAACTTATCGAATAGATAGAAGATCATTTTTTATTTCGATAATCCTCATAAATTAGGATTGGATGGATTCCCCTCTATCCATCTTGATGTCCTTCAACTTGTTCTTGAGAAAGAGGATTTAATTTGCATTATTGGATTTGAACATACCAAAAAACTTGTCATACATCTCCTTAGATGTGCCCAACTCAGAAATGTAAGAAACCAAATGTTTTTGAATGGAATCCCTGATGATCTTCTTAGCTTTGACCTCACCTTTCTTGTACTTTGTGTTAGTAGCAGCTGGTGCATTTGAAGGAGGCTTCGCAATTTTTCCCTGCACATAGTCCATGACATCATTCTCTTCCAAAGTCAAGTTGAAATACATATTCCATGCATGATAATTAGATTTATCACTGATATTATCCTCAGATTTGAAGTAATATGAGGAAGCCATTGAATCTTTGTCCTTTTCCAACAGATCTTAGTGGTTTCTTTTCTCTCTCTTGCTTCGAATTTGTCTTCACCTATGCTCTGATACCATGTTAATTTTAGAAAATAATGGTATGTTCTATGCTAAGAACAATTTACTTCAATGTTCCTTAGTAGCCCAATATCAAATTCCGATTATATTGAGAAGCAATCACATTAAATTAATCACATTGATAGTAAATGCAAATAGAACATAAACAAAATGTAGAAGACAAGCCAAGACAAGAGGACACAATATTTGGTGGATGCCAAGGAAAAACCCCAATGTGTGAAAAACCCTTTGATCATTTTTTCTTATTATTCTTCAATAGTTCAACAAAGGGAGAGTACAAATATGAAATTTACTTGCCCAAAACAGTCATGTCAAAGTCAACAGTCAACAATAGGCAATGTCATCCCTAACCAAAAAGTCAATGTTGGTCAAAGCAACTCCAAAATGTCCTCCAAGTAGCTCAGTCAACAACAATCCAATTCAACCTTCCAAGAGAGTCAAATTCAACTGAAAATGGTTCGATCAAATCTGAAGTAAACGCTGGTCAAATGATTCCAAATTCCTCGATTTATGTACCAATGAATGGGGCCTTCAAAAATCTGATTTCTACCCTGAAAACTGAAATCAACAGTGGTCAAATGACCCTTGGTCAACAATGTTCAAAGTTGTTTTGTTCCTCTAAAATTTAACCTGTTTTGACCCAGAAATATTCGGCCTCCTGCCACATGCGTGAGAATAGAGAGGATGCTCCAAGTTGTACAAACCAATCAAGAGAGGAGAGAGATATGCATGATTTCATGAGTGATGTCCAAATGAGAAGATATTTCTCTCCTATTTATAAAAATCATTGAAGGTTAGGAGACACATCTCTTGGGCTTCATGAGCCTACATCTAACTAAGGTCAACCTTGACAATTTGCACATGTGTGAAAATAAATTCAAAATCATCTTTTTCTTTTCCGAATGAGTTTATCTTTAGTTTAATATTGGACCTCTCGAAAATAGGAATCCAATAAAAATATCATCTCCATCATATGAGCTGTCCAAGGTGGAGTTTGGCCCTAATTTCCAATTCTAACATGACAACAAGTGAATAAGGGGCAATTGACGCATCTTTGTTGACAAGATCCCCTACTTATAAATTGTACTTTGTTCACATGTTCTCACAATCAATCATAGGCTAGGTAGAGGGGATGGTCTGCTAGAAATTCATGATAATAATTTGTAGAAGGGGTCATCTATCAGATAGTGTGAAGTGATGATGACATACATTGTAAATTTTCAACTATCGGGTCATTTTGAGATGGTGATGAAAAACTAGTGCTAGCCCATTCAAGGTTATAATCCTTGATGGGAAATGTGCAGAGGACAATTCATACATACCATCATGGACATTACACTCATGTGTACTTAAATTGTCCTCATAATCACAAACAGTTGATGAACCACTCATCCTGCCCATATGCCATAGGAGAAGGTGAACCACTCATCCTATGCACTCACCCTACACACATGCCAACCATCATGGGGTATCACAGGGGAAGGTGAACCACTCACCCTGCACACAACACACTATTAGGGGAAGGTGAATGTAGAAAATTCTATTTCCCACCCCGGTTTTCAGTTTTCGCCTTATTACTCCAAACTAGTTAAATGCCCTTTCCCATAACCATACATTCAACAACTGGAAAAATAAATTTTGCTGAAAACACAAATTCTGGAAATTTTTCAGAATGCTGTAAATGCAGAAATAAAATAACAGCAGTAACAAACAGTCATTCAACACATCATAACTCAGTATTTTTGGTCGAGGTGACCCTGGAAAAACAACTACAACTCTTGGGAAGCTTGATGCGGAAGCTTCTCTTTATTTGATGAAAATGCTTTTTACGATTGAGGTGGTGAACCGAGAAAATTACAGCAAACACAAAAATCCTTATCTTGACTTTCGTGCCACCCTCCACCTGCGAAAAACGTGCCAAACGACAAACAAAAATTTTCGGAGAAATTATGGCATTAAATGCGTCTTCGTGCCTCGAAAAGCGTGGAAATGACCGTCTGGTATACGGATCCATCTGAATCGACAGCTGACCCCCTTTCTCGATTTTAGAGTACTTGTGAAAAGGAAAAATCTGCCTTGAAAATCGTGCTCCTTGCTGCTGTTCCAGCTCTCGAAAACGGTGCTGCCCCTTTCTCGAAAATCGTGCAAATGCTGTACGGACTTTCTACCTTGGATAATGTGCCAATGAACTCTGCTGTATGGATTCTTCAGCCTTGGGAAGTGTGCTCTCTTGCTGTACGGACTTGCTGTGCTGCCTTTGCTGCTCTCCCTCTGCTCAGAAATCACTCTTCAGCTCCCTCTCCTCCTCTCTCAATCTGCTCATGAAAGAATGAATGACCTTTTCCTCCTTTTCCTCCTTTAACCTAACCTTAAGTGACTTTTGGGGAATCCCTAAATCCAATGGCTGAGATAGATTGAGATCTAGGGCTGAGATTAAATGCTCATTTAAATCTCACTTTTCATTTTTTCATTCACCCCACTTTAATAAAGACCCACTTAGTCTTTTATTTCTAAAGTCACTTTTTCATTTCTAATTTTATATTGACTTTATTTAAAGTCACTTTAACTTTAGTAACTTTATCACTTGAAGTCACTTTAAAATTAGATTTGACTTTATAACTTTATAAAGTCACTTTAGTAACTTTATCACTTAAGTCACTTTTAAATTAGATTTAACTTTATAAAAAATTATAAAGTTACTTTAGGAGAAAAATTAAATTCTTTTGGACACTTTTCCCTGGGCCAAAGATCAAAGCCTTAGGGAACCACCTGTCCTCCGGTAACCAAATTTCAACACTCCCTCTTACCGAGGAAGGTGTTCCTCACCACACCCATCTTGTCTCTGAAGTAGACATGCTTGCCCCGTGGTAAGGCTTTGGTAAGAATATCTGCAACCTGCTCATCGGTGGGAATATACTCAAGCTTCACAGCTCCTTTCTGAACATAGTCTCTGATGAAATGATATTTGATCCCGATATGCTTTGACCTGTCATGAAATACTGGATTCTCCGTGAGTTTAATGCAACTCTGATTATCACAGTAAATCACTGAAGGTCTCAACGGCTGACCAAATAAGCCAAACAACATCTTGCGAAGCCGGATGGCCTCACAACTAGCTAGACTGGCCGCCATATACTCTGCTTCCGCTGAACTCAATGCTACTGACTGCTGCTTTCGGCTGAACCATGACACCACTGCCAAACCCAACCCAAAGCAGCACCCTGAAGTGCTCTTCCTATCAGAAGCACAACCTGCCCAATCAGAATCAGTGTAACCTGCCAATCTCACTCCATCCCCCTGCCTGTAGTCCAGACCATAATCCACTGTCCCCTGCAAGTACCGCAAAATGTGTTTTGCGGCCACCCAGTGAACCTTCCTAGGCTCACACATAAACTGACTCATCGTGTTGACTGCAAAACAAATATCTGGTCTAGTGTTGACCAAATACATCAAGGAACCAATCAGCTATTTGTACAATGTGGGATCCACCAACTCGGAATCCGAAGCATGAAGCTTCTTCCAGTTGGTGATCATCGGTGTCGACATGGGTTTACAATCCTCCATGTGGAATCTGCTAAGGATATCCACAATATACTTCCCTTGCCCCAGGAAGAAATGCCCCTCCTCCTGCCACACCTCCAAACCCAAAAAGTAATGCATCAAGCCAATGTCCTTCATCTCAAACTCCGCCGCAAGATCTCTCTTGCAGTGCTCTATGAGTCTCTCTGCACCTGTAATGACTAAGTCATCCACATACAGCACCGGAATGAGAGGCTCCTCACCTATCACAATATAGTAAAGGTTCGGATCTGCCTCACTCTTTGTGAAACCCATCTTCTGCAAGTAAGTATCTATCCTGGAGTACCAAGCTCTGGGAGCTTGCTTCAGGCCATAAAGGGCCTTCTTCAGTTTGCACACATGGGACTCCTTCCCATGCACCTCAAAGCCCTGTGGCTGCTCAATGTACACCTCCTCCTGTATGAAGCCATTGAGAAATGCGGTCTTCACATCCATCTGGTGGATCTTTCAACCCATCTCTGCTGCTATCGATATAATGGAGCGGATCGAAGTATATCGAGCCACGGAGCGAAGGTCTCCTCATAATCAACTCCCTCTACCTGGGAGAACCCTCTAGCCACAAACCTCGCTTTGAATTTCTCAATGCTGCCATCTGCAGCATGCTTTACCTTGTAAAGCCATCTGGAAGTAACCACGGATTTGCCCTCGGGCCTCGGCACCACCTCCCAAACATCATTCTTCATGATAGAAGAATACTCCTCCTGCATGGCCTCTCTCCAGACCTGCTGGCTAGCTGCCTCCTCATAGCTAGAAGGCTCAGAGTCAAGGATGCTGGTAGCCATTGCCATATAGCTACAAAACCTCTCGGGTGGTCTGCTCTCTCTGACCGGCCTCTTAGGCTCAGCAACAGATGTGGCATCTCTCAAGGTGTCCTGAAGCCACTTGGGCTTCCTCTTCCCTGAGCACACTTCTCCCGCCGGAGAATAAAACTCCTCCTCCTCAACATCGGGAGCCTGAACTCCTGACTGTCTGTCTGCTGTCCTCCTGCCTGCACCTGAACCTGTAGATGCTGAGGTACCGTGTGAACTGTCCATCAGTGGACTCCCCAGTGAACTGCTCTGTGGACTGCTCTGCATGCTGCCCATAGCACCACCTCTCTGACTCGGTGAGCCACTCCCCACTGACGGACCTGACATCGTCATAGATGTACCTCCGGATCCTCCTGATCCCTGCCCACTGGATCCCTGTGTCTGACTCAACTGCTGCTGAGGGTCTGGCTGATCCAGATACTCTAACTCCCGTGACCTCCTAAAGGCCCTGTCCTCCTCGAACTTCACATCCCGTCTGACAACAACTTTCCTCTGTGCGGGAATGTAAATCCGAAAGGCCTTGGAGGTCTCACTATAGCCCACAAAGATACCCTTCTCTGCGGTGGGCTCTAGTTTGGTCCTCTTCTCCTTGGGTATGTAGGAGTATGTCATGCACCCAAAGATACGAAGATGACCCATATCAGGCTTCTTCCCAGAAAAAGCCTCCTCCGGAGTCATGTGCCCCAAGGCACGATGCGGACTCCTGTTCTGCAAGTAAACAGCTGTGTTGCAGGCCTCTGCCCACAAAAACAATGGCAACCCCTGATCGTGTAACATGGCTTTGGCAGCCCCTCCGATGGTTCTGTTCTTCCTCTCCGCAACCCCGTTCTGCTGGGGGTTGTAAGGAACAGTGAGCTCCCTCCTAATGCCTGCCTCCGCACAATAGTCAACAAACTCTCCAAGGGTGTACTCTCCTCCATTGTCTGACCTCAGGGACTTGATCTTCCGACCTGTCTGTGTCTCCACAAGAGCTCTGAACTCCTGAAACCGCTTGAAGACCTCACTCTTGGTCTTCAAGAAATAAATCCAAGTCCTCCTGGAGTGATCATCAATGAATAAAACATAGTACTCATATCCACTCAAGGAAACATGAGACATCAGACCGCTCACATCGGAATGAATCAAATCAAGTATCCCAGTCGCTCTGCTGTCACTGCTGGGAAAAGGGGATTTGGCAAACTTGCCCATCGCACATCCTCTGCAAGTATCAAAGTGATCAGTACTGAACTCTGGCACACCTGTAGTGATCTCCCGCAAAGTCCTCAAGGCTCCATGATGCATGTGCCCCGTCCTGTGGTGCCAAATCTCACACTGCTCAGAACTGCTAGCTCTGCTGTCGGTACTGCTGCTCAATGCCAAAAGGGACTGAAATGCAAACTTGTACACCTTTGCATGGCGTACACCTATCACTCTAGCTGAATCAGCTGGAGTGCCCCTGGGATACATCAACACCTGTCCTCCCTTGAATAGTATCTCATATCCTCTGTCCTCCAAAGCTGAGACGGATATGAGGTTCTTCCTCATCCCTGGCACATAAAGAACATCTGACACCTTCAAGGGAGGTTTGGACTCCCTCTGAAATGTCAATGTTCCCACACCGACTGCTCTAACAACTCTGTCATCACCGAGTACTACCTCTACATCGGTGCCACTCTCTGAAAGCTCTGAGAAGTACTCACGGACTCCTGTCATGTGACGTGAAGCCCCACTGTCCACATACCAGATACCCGAAGATGCTCCGCTAATCGGGGGAAATGCATGCTCCCTCTGAACCTCTATGGCAGATAATCCTGCACTAGAAGACTCACACGCAATGAACCCAAACTCCCGGTCAAAGCGATCTGCAAAGTCCTCAACCTCTGCTGAAGTTGCCATGCTCTGGTTCTTCCCCTTCTTCTTCTTCTTCTCCGGACACACAACTGCATAGTGTCCCATCTTCTGACAATTCCAACACTTCACTTTGGAATAGTCCTTATGTGAGTTATCCTGTTTACCTTTACCTTTGCCTTTGCCCCCACCATTGCTTGTGGAAGCCTGCTTCTTCCCTTTACCCTTCTTGCGTCCTGCCAACAGTGCTACATCCTCATCCTGCTCAACTGGCTTGGCTGCCCCAAGCTGACCTTTCCTGATCTCTGTCTGAATGCAATCATCCCAAAACCTCTCCCATGTGGGAAGGGTCTCACGTGCACAAACTCCATCAGCAAAGTTCATCCATGAACGGGGGAGACCATTCACTGCAATCCGCACCAACTCGGTGGGTGGAATGGCCTCTCCAATCGCTGCCAACTCATCTCTCACATTAGTAATCTTTGTGAGATATCCAGCTGCACTATCATTGCCCATCTTAATGGTCTTCATCTTCTCCTTCAGGACCATCTTCCGGTTCTCATTGGTACTCTGGTAGAGATTGGACAATGTTGTCCACATCTCATGAGCATTTCTCTTCCCTCTCACATGAGGAATGCAATGGTCTTTGATTCCGTCTAGAATCAGCCTCTTACCCTTGTTGTTCTTTTTATTATATGCTGCCAACTGAGTAGCATCAGTAGGCACATTCACAGGGTTCTGTGTGGTATGTACCATAATGTCCCAGACTTCTGCCTCCTCAAAGATACTCTGCATTCTCTCCTTCCAAATGCTGTAATTTGTATGCCCATCCAGCCTATCCTCCACCCTCAATCCCAAAGACATCCGGCTGTCCTAAAACTGAAAAATAGCACTGTTGTAGTAAAGATAAAACTGCTGTTTGTGAAAAATCAGCTTGCTGGAATTTTCCGAGTGAAAAATCAGCAGGCTGTAATTTTCTCCTTGCTGTCCCAAACTGCTCTTCAGCACTCAAGCTTTGATACCATGTAGAAATTTATAGTTTCCCACCCCGGTTTTCAGTTTTCACCTTATTACTCGAAAATAATTAAATGCCTTTCCCATATCCATACATTTAATAAACTGGAAAATAAATTTGCTGAAAACACAAATTCTGGAAATTTTTCAGAATGCTGAAAATGCAGAAATAAAATAACAGCAGTAACAAACAGTCATTCAACACATCATAACTCAGAAATTTTTGGTCAAGGTGACCTGGAAAAACCCCCTACAACTCTTGGGGAAAACCAGTCTGGAAGCTTCTCTTTTATTTCTGAAAAATGCTTTTACAGTGAGCAGTAATACACAGAAAATTACAGCAAACACAAAAATCACTTATCTTGACTTTCGTGCCACCCTCCACCTCGAAAAACGTGCCAAACAGCAAACAAAAATTTTTCAGAGAAATTACAGCATTAAATGCGTGCATTTCCTTATAAACGTGCGGAAATAGCCGTCTGGTATACGGATTAAATACGGATGGGGTGACGACCCCCTTTCTCGATTTTCGTGCCCAGAAAAATCTGCCTTGAAAATCGTGCTCCTTGCTGCTGTTCCAGCTCTCGAAAACGGTGCTGCCCCTTTCTCGAAAATCGTGCAAATGCTGTACGGACTTTCTACCTTGGATAATGTGCCAATGAACTCTGCTGTATGGATTCTTCAGCCTTGGGAAGTGTGCTCTCTTGCTGTACGGACTTGCTGTGCTGCCTTTGCTGCTCTCCCTCTGCTCAGAAATCACTCTTCAGCTCCCTCTCCTCCTCTCTCAATCTGCTCATGAAAGAATGAATGACCTTTTCCTCCTTTTCCTCCTTTAACCTAACCCTAAGTGACTTTTGGGGAATCCCTAAATCCAATGGCTGAAATAGATTTAGATCTAGGGCTGAGATTAAATGCTCATTTAAATCTCACTTTCTATTTTTTAATTCACCCCACTTTAATAAAGACCCACTTAGTCTTTTATTTCTAAAGTCACTTTTTCATTTCTAATTTTATATTGACTTTATTTAAAGTCACTTTAACTTTAGTAACTTTATCACTTAAAGTCACTTTAAAATTAGATTTGACTTTATAACTTTATAAAGTCACTTTATTAACTTTATCACTTAAGTCACTTTTAAATTAGATTTAACTTTATAAAAATTTATAAAGTTACTTTAGGAGAAAAATTAAATTCTTTTGGACACTTTTCCCTAGGCCAAAGATCAAAGCCTTAAGGAACCACCTGTCCGTGCAAATTTCAACGGTACAGACTACTCACCCTATGGTTGCTTATAGCTCCAAGAAGTACTCCAAGCCCCCAGGAGCTCCCAGAGCTCAGTGTCCAACTCATGCGTGACCCTCATAGCAGGGTTTTAATTTTGGGCAACTAGGTCCAAACTCCATGTTGCACTGCTCATATGATGATGATTATATTTTTGTTGGATTCCTCTTTCGGAGAGGTGTAAGATTGATCTAAAGATCATCTTGTTTGGATAAGCATAACTTGTATTTTGATTTTATTTTTCCACACGTGCAAATTGACAAGGTCGGCCAGATTTGTATTATAAGCTGACAAGCCCCAACAGATGTGTCACACACCCTCACTGATGGATATAAATAGGAGAGAGATAATGCTCATTTTATCATCATCTCATTACACATTCTTCTTGTGATTAGATTGGTTCATACAGCCTAGGAGAGGCTTCCATCCCTCACACGTGTGAATCTGAACCTGAAGGAGCTGCAGACTGTTTTAGGGCTTTCTGGTCAGCGTTGACCAACGTTGACTTTGGGTCAACACTTGTGCTTTGACTTCGATTTCAACACAAAAATTACAATTTCTTGAGGTCGCATTTGAGGGCACAAAAATCGAGGAGAAGCATTGACTTGACTATTGTCTGTTGACTGCAGCTTTGACTTCTGCATTGACCATCTGCTGTTGACTTGCGTTGACTTTTTGGAGCTGTCTTTGAGGGGTGTGTGTGACACTTGGTGAAAGGCTAATTTGGTTGTTGGAGAAGTTGGTTTGGCCAACTCAAGTCTTTGTTGGCTAGGGCATCTGATT
>JAXQQM020081616.1:0-27274 GCA_034641835.2 Pinus albicaulis | reverse complement strand
GGCCATCCCACGCACGAAGGGTGGATTGATGACGCAGTCACTCCACTGAAAGTCAAACTCTCCCCTTATTCGATGCCCTTGTTCTTTTTCTCCCTGTGGTCCCCTTTTATTCTTCGGCAATGTTATTCATCAATTTTGGGAAAATTTTTAAATAAACATAATTGGTAGCTTTTATAATATTATATTGCAGTCCTGGCTTATATATATATATTCCACTATATATTCACTCTATAATAAACTTTCACTCTTTTTAATGTATTATTATTATATCGACGGAATAATATATCAATGATTTATAACAATAACCTTTGTAATAATATGTGGGTCCAACCACCTTAGCCTAGCGAACCAATCAACAACGGCGTCGTACCTTGGTTAATTATCGTGCATCTCCGTCACGCGAGGGTCGTCTGATGGCCTGCTCTGAGATCAATGGCCTGTATAGATTCCGCTGCGTGTCCCATGATAGTCCTTTAATGTGCGAAATGGTGGTTTTGTGGGACGTCCCATCCACCACGTGTCATCCTCTCAGTGGAATCGCTCCACGACCCAGCGATACCGCCTTCGTGCCAAAGGTGGTGCGGAATGGGGGCAATCCACCGTTGTAATTCCACTCTGGTTTTCTACAGTACTTGCCTCGTTTAATGTATCGGTTTGTGCTATATTTGGCTATTCTCCACGTGTTAACTGGTTTAATTCTTCGGTGGAGGAATTTAGTTACAAATAGACAGGTTATCTCGCGTTAGTGGGAATTCCACCCATGAACAAAGTCCACGACGCATGCGCTGTGATTGGGATTTAATACACAAAGACCATTCGAACCATTAAGAGACACAGTACACAGAGGGAGGGAACTGTATGGCAGTATTATATATGCACAGGCTACACTCGCTTCACGATTAAACAAATTTACTCATAAATACCAATTCGAGACAAATTGATAATCAAATGGGAACAAAATTCACTCAGTCGGAAGAAATTGCACAACACAGAATTTATTGTAGAAACCTTTCTTCTGTCCTCTCTCTCCCTTCTTACATCGGAAGCATACATTTATATAAAAAATCTCATGACTCTTCGGTTCCTCTGTGAGGACTGTTCTAGAATTCAACAGTCTAATTAGAACAATTCGACTAACTGGACTCTGACAGCTAGACTAACTGGCTATTCAACTTCTACGACTCCAACTGAAATAATAATACAATCAGCTAAGGTGAAGACACCTAGCTGTAGCAATTTGACTGTTTTTCAACCCTCCTAGCCACAACATGTGGACAAAACTCCTACATTGCTGGCTAGTGCCTAATGATCCTGCATCAGACTCCCGAGGGCAATCTTCCTCATGGGCTCCTGTCCATGAGCTCCTCCACTGATCTGCCCATCCTCTGCAACATGTCTTCAGTCATCCAAGTGGCATCTTCTTCTGGTTTATCCTTCCATTTGATCAAGTACTGATAGTACTCCTGTCCTCTGGTCTTCCTGAATGGTCTTTTATCCAATACCTTTTCTGGTTGCAATGGCTGTGCTGGTGGTAGCTGTTCTTTCCACTCAATCGGTTCCTTGTCTTCTGATCTGTCCTCTGCACCATCATCTTCATACTTGTATAAATATGCAACATTAAAAATGGGAGATATTCCAACATCAGGTGGCAATTCAATCTCATAAGAATTTGCAGAAAACTTTCTAAGTATCTTGCATGGCCCAATATTTTTGAACTTCAATTTATTATACTGCTTCTTTGGGAACCTCTCCTTTCTCAAGTGTGCCAAAACCAAGTCTCCTACTTCAAAATGAACTTCTTTTCTGCTCAAGCCTGCTCTGTTTTTGTATTTGATGTTCCTGCCTTGTAGTTGCTATTTCACTTGTTCATGTATGGCCTGGATCTCTGAAGCAAATTCTTCACCATATGCACTCCTTAACTCTGCTCTTCCCAGATTTCTTAATTCTGATATTCCTCTGGGATGCATTCCATAAACAATATGAAATGGACTCTGCCCTGTGCTTCTGTTTGGTGAATCATTATATGCATATTCTGCCTAAGGCAAAATATGATCCCACTGTTTGGGATGTTCTCCTGCAAGACTCCTCAACAAATTTCCCAAACTCCTATTCACTACCTCAGTTTATCCATCAGTCTGGGGATGATAAGCTGAGCTGAAACTCAGTTTAGTGCCAAGTTTCTTCCATAGTGTCCTCCAAAAATGACCTGCAAATCTGGTGTCTCTGTCTGAAACAATACTCTTGGGAAACCCATGCAATCTAACAACTTCTTTGAAAAACAAGTTAGCAACATGGGTGGCATCACTAGTTTTATAGCATGGAATAAAATGTGCCATTTTGGAGAATCTGTCTACCACAACAAAGACTGCATCATTCCCCCTCTGAGTCTTGGGCAATCCTAGAACAAAATCCATACTGACCATGTCCCTAGGCCTGTCTAGAATAGGCAAGGAAGTATACAATCCTGCATTCTGGCTCCTTCCTTTAGCATATTGACAGATCTTGCAATTCTTCAAAAACTTATCCACTTCGGTTCTCATCCTGGGCCAGAAATAAAAGTGACTCAGCTGTTCATAAGTCTTATTAGTACCAAAGTGTCCAGCAAGTCCACCACTATGCTTTTCTTTGATCAAATTTTCTCTCATGGAACATTTTGGTATACACAGTTGGTTCTTTCTGAATAACAAGTCTTCCTGCAGGAAAAAATCCAGCCACTGACTTCTATCTGTTAGAACAGGGTTACTACATGCTTCAAATGCTTCTTTAAAATCAGGATCTGTTTTATACAATTCTTTGAGAAAATCGAACCCTGCAACTTCAAAATTAGTCTCTTGAACAAGCAAATGTCTCCTACTCAAAGCATCAACTACTTTATTGGCTTGGCCACTTATATGTTTCAAAAAAAAATTAAAAATTTGGAGATACTCAACCCATTTAGCATGCTTATGTTTCAACTTGGGTTGCTGTACAGTATACTACAAAGCATGATTGTCAGAATACAATACAAATTCCCTGGACATCAAATAATGTCTCCACTTCTTCAGTGCTTGAACAATTGCATAGAATTCCTTCTCATAAGAGGAATACTTTCTCCTGGTGTCATTTAACTTCTCACTGAAATAGGCTACAGGCCTATCATCCTGACTCAACACAGCTCCAATGGCTTCTCCACTGGCATCACATTTTACTTGAAATGGTTTAGCAAAATCAGGCAGAATCAAAACAGGCTTCTCTGTTATCTTTTGCTTCAAAACTTTAAAGTTTCTTTCTGCTTCAGCAGTCCACTTAAATGGCTGTTTGCTCTTCCTTATTGTCTCAATTATGGGTGCATTGATCTTACTGAAGTTTCTTATAAACTTTCTGTAAAAACTAGCAAGTCCATGGAAACTCCTTACCTCAAAAACATTCCTGGGTGAAGGCCACTCCATAATTGCCTTGACTTTCTCTGGGTCCATCTTTAATCCTTCTGCAAAAACAACAAAACCCAAATACACCAACTCTTCCTTCATGAATGAGCATTTCTTCAAATTTATCAGCATTTTCTCTTGGTGCAGCTTCTTCAAGACATGATTAAGGTGCCTTAAATGTTCTTCTTTAGTTCTGCTGAAAACTAATATATCATCCAAATACACTATCACAAATTTACCAATGAATTCCCTCAATACTTCATTCATGAGTCTCATAAAGGTACTAGGTGCATTTGACAAACCAAAAGGCATTACCATCCATTCATACAGTCCTTCATTTTTTTTAAAAGCAGTTTTCCACTCATCACCCTCTCTAATTCTAATCTGATGGTATCCACTCTTTAAATCTATCTTTGAGAAGTATTTAGCACCACTCAAACAGTCCATCAAATCCTCTATTCTGGGTAAAGGGAATCTGTACCTGATTGTGATCTTATTAATTTCTCTGGAATCAGTACACATCCTCCAACCTCCATCTTTCTTTGGGCTCAGTACTGCTGGTACTGCACATGGACTCAGGCTTTCTCTGATCAGTCCTTTGTCCACCAATTCCTGTACTTGTTTCCTGATTTTCTCATTTTCTTTGGGAGTCATTCTGTAGGCTGCCTTATTTGGTAGATTTGAACCAGGGATAAAATCTATCTGATGGCTGATCTTTCTCACAGGTGGCAGCTCATCAGGTAAATCATCCACAACGATGTCACAGTAATTGTCTAACATCTCTTGTATCTCTACTGGTAAATCAGAAATCTTTGTAGAAGTAAGAACTACTTTTGGTTTGCAAACTAAAGCAAAGCTTACCTCTTCTTCTTCTATCTGCTGCAGATATTCCTTCCCGCTCAACAACAAGGTCTTTGGATCAATCACTCTGCTGGATGGCTCTCCTTCTTCCATGGGAATCAATATATGATGTACCCCATCTTTGAAGAACTTGTAAGTGTTCTTCTTGCCATCATGCACTGCTGCTCTGTCAAACTGCCAAGGTCTACCCAGCAGTATATGACACACATCCATGGGCATTACATCATACAAAACCTTGTCCTTGTATTTGCCCATTTGCAGCTCTATTTCACACTGTTCTTTCACAACCAGCTGGTGCCCTTTATGCAGCCAGGACACCCTGTAGGGAGTGGGGTGCTCCCTAGTCTTCAGCTTCAGTTTTTCTATCACCTCAATGGAAACCAAATTGTCTATGCTGCCACTATCAATGATTAGCTGGCAGCATTTCCCTTGGACTTTGCATATGCTCCTAAACAAAGTCTTCCTTTGTGCAGGTTCAGTGACTTCTTTGGTTTGTTTCAACAGGACCTTATTAACCACCAAGGACTCTCCCCTCTCTGGAAGAACTTTTTCTTCAATTTCTACTTCTTCTTCAACCTGGGCAACAACAGCATTTCTTGGACCAACACCCACATTTTCTGGACACTCATAGTGCTTATGTCCCACTCCCTGACATCTATAACACCTCAACTCTCTACCTCTGCCTCTGTCTCTGCCTCCTCTTCCTTTTCCTCTGTAAGGACCCCTTCTGCCATTTGCATCCTCCTCTGTAGATGCATTCTGAGGTGAGCTACTATTAGCTCCATCCCAAGGTGTAGGATTTCCTCTACCACCCTGACTTCCCTTCCCACGGGAAGTACCTCTCTTCTTGGCAGACTGTTTTCTCATGAGTTTCTCCTATGCTTTCAAGGCCATCTGATAGGCCTCTTCCATTGTCTTAGGAGACAGAAGACCAATCTCATCTTGGATTTCCAGTCTGAGACCATTCACATATCTGGCAGTCTTCTCTGGTGTATCTTGGAATTGCCCAGCTCTTATGCTCACTCTGTAGAATTCTTCTGTGTATTCCTTTACTGTCAGCAACCTCTGTCTCAGGTTCTGCATTTGTTTATACAATGTCAGCTGGTAATCACTAGGTAAGAATTTACCTTTCAATTTGGCCATCATTCTGGTCCAGCTCTTGATAGGTTGCTTGCCAACTCTCCTCCTTTCTGCCTGCACTCCATCCCACCAAAGTGCAGCATGTCCTTTCAGCTTTGTCACTGCAAACTTGACCTTTTTATCTTCACTTATTTCTTCATAATCGAAGCACTTGTTTAATTCATTTATCCAGTCTACCAGCTCTTCTGGATTCAGTCCCCCTACATAGCTCGACACTTCAATTTTGGGCTTAACTGCAGATCCCAGAACAGTTCTCAGGAGCCTCATGTCAGGAGGAATTTCAACATTTTCTTCAGCTTCTTCCGTTTCAGGTTCGCTGATGTCTTCAGGATCTCTGGTTTGTCTTTGTTCCATGGCATCTAGTCTGGCCTCGACCCTCTGCAACATTCCCAACACCTCAGCGTTGGCAACAGGTCTTCTCCTGCCAGCACCTCTACCAACTCGGATTGCCATGTCAGCAAAACAACGTCAACCAGCTTTGATACCACAAATGACGCAGTCACTCCGCTGAAAGTCAAACTCTCCCCTTATTCGATGCCCTCGTTCTTTGTCTCCCCGTGGTCCCCTTTTATTCTTCGGCAATGTTATTCATCAATTTTGGGAAAATTGATAAATAAACATAATTGGTAGCTTTTATAATATTATATTGCAGTCCCGGCTTATATATATATATTCCACTATATATTCACTCTATAATAAACTTTCACTATTTTTAATGTATTATTATTATGAGCCGACGGAATAATATATCAATGATTTATAACAATAACCTTTGTAATAATATGTGGGTCCAACCACCTTAGCCTAGCGAACCAATCAACAACAACGTCGTACCTTGGTTAATTATCGTGCATCTCCATCACGCGAGGGCCGTCCGATGTCCTGCTCTGAGATCAGTGGCCTGTATAGATTCCGCTGCGTGTCCCATGACAGTCCTTTAACGCGTGAAATGGTGGTTTTGTGGGACGTCCCATCCACCACGTGTCATCCTCTCAGTGGAATCGCTCCACGACCCAGCGATACCGCCTTCGTGCCAAAGGTGGTGCGGAATGGGGGCAATCCACCGTTGTAATTCCACTCTGGTTTTCTACAGTACTTGCCTCGTTTAATGTATCGGTTTGTGCTATATTTGGCTATTCTCCGCGTGTTAACCGGTTTAATTCTTCGGTGGAGGAATCTAGTTACAAATAGACAGGTTATCTCGCGTTAGTGGGAATTCCACCCATGAACAAAGTCCACGACGCATGCGCTGTGATTGGGATTTAATACACAAAGACCATTCGAACCGTTTAGAGACACAGTACACAGAGGGAGGGAACTGTATGGAAGTATTATATACGCACAGGCTACAATCGCTTCACGATTAAACAAATTTACTCAGAAATACCAATTCGAGACAAATTGATAATCAAATGGGAACAGAATTCACTCAGTCAGAAGCAATTGCACAACACAGAATTTATTTTAGAAACCTTTCTTCTGTCCTCTCTCTCCCTTCTTATATCGGAAGCATACATTTATATACAAAATCTCATGACTCTTTGGTTCCTCTGTGAGGACCGTTCTAGAATTCAACAATCTAATTAGAACAATTCAACTAACTGGACTCTGACAGCTAGACTAACTAGCTATTCAACTTCTATGGCTCCAACTGAAATAATAATACAATCAGCTAAGGTGAAGACACCTAGCTGTAGAAATTTGACTGTTTTTCAACCCTCGTAGCCACAACATGTGGACAAAACTCCTACATTGCTGGCTAGTACCTAATGCCCTCGCATCATCGTGGAAGGGGCTAGCTCGAGATCCAAGTTGTTTCCAAACCGAAGTAGAAATCACACAGTAGATGCCCTCATTAATAATACACTGAGTGACATTGGCATTTCTGGGATTTTTGACTCGGGGATTTGGAAAGCAACAAGGTGAAGGATGGTCCGATCGATCGCGCTCGAAACAATCAATTGGTCATCGCCAGATCTACAAAGACCCATAGCAAACTGCAGAGCCTTCTTCCGAGAAGGACACGACCGGAGGAGTTCCAGTTGTTGAAATGGCAGCAGGATATTGTGCCAGATCATCTACTATGCTATATGAATGGGTAGCCTGACCAGGGGCAGCATTTAGGCGTAATGGGCCCTTAGAAATATTGGTGTGAACCTCAACTTTCGGCGGAGGGATTTGTAAGGGACCATTGGGTGTCGACAGAGGCTCTATAGGACCTGAAGATGGGGACTCGGTGACAGACGGAGCGGGAGGTATGGAGTACTAACGAGACCGAGTTTGAAGGTTAAGGTCGACAGTGAGAGGTTGATCAAAGGCCTTCATGAGGATCTGGTAATCGGAGGAACCAGAAGGGGAAGGTGGAATGGTTACCAGGGCATGAGGTGGTTGGGTAGCCATGAATCCTTGTTGAGGGAAAGGATCAGTAAACACAGCGGGTTGAGAAGTAGCCATATTGGGAGGGACGGTAGGGGAGGAATGCTGTCCCCGCACTGTGGCCTGAGACTCCCACATCTGCCGCATCTGTGGTAAGAGGGGACAATCATGAGTGTAATGACCATAAACACCGCAACATGAACAAGGCTTATTGGTGTGGAGAGACCTGTCCGGCTTGGGCTGGGAGCCCTGTGGTTGGTTAGCAGTGTTAGAATAAATACTTGGAGGATTGGGTCCACGATTACCATAGGTATATTGATTGCCTTTCCTCTTTCATTGAGAAGGAAGAGAATTGGTCGCGCCCTGCTGCGCAAAGACTTGCCCTGGAGGGGGTAGTAAGTGCGGCTGCGGGGGTTGAGAAGGCAAGGGAAGGAGAGGTCGAAATGCTGGAGGAGCTGGGACACCAGGCTGTAGGTAAGGATAAGGGTAAGGGTGGGCAACATTGAGGTAAGCAGGAGGGTGGAAAAAAGGAGGAGGCATGCCGTATCCTGGATACATGCTACCTGGAGGGGAACCATAGCCCATAAGAGGTTGAGCAGCGGTATGTGAAAGAGCTCCAATGATTCCGTCGGCAGAGTGAGATGCCCCTGGGGCATTAGTGCCACCGGGTTTGGGAAGGTCAGGAAGGACGGTATAAACATACCCGGATTGAGCATAGATAAGGTCATATTTCAAGGCTATTTGGAGGGTGGCTTCTTCGGTTTGAGGGAAATGGGAGGTGACATCCTTGCCAATGGGAGGTAAGAGGGAGCGAAGGAACCAATCCATATAAACTTGATCTTCAAAGGGAGGAGCGCGACATAAGCTTCTTCTTCACTGCCATTCCTGGACATGAGTGGAAAGGCGGGTTGAAGAGGATTGAAGAAAAGAAGTTAAAAGCTTGGTACTAGTGTCGTATCGGAGAGGTAGCTGGAAATAAGATAAAAATGCTTGGGAAATGGTCGCAAAAGTGGTATGGGAGGAGGTGGCCTGGTCAACATACCATTTAGAAGCTTCGCCGGTAAGCGTGCGTTGGAACAATCTAAGACGGATGGAGTCGTCAGTAATGGAATTGGAGGAACTCCACATATGGAAAGATCGGATATGGTTGGAGGGATCTTCAGTAGCAAGGCCTTCGAACTTGGGAATGTCGGAGGGGAGCTTGGTTGGCATAGCAGGCCAACTAACATCGTGGCGGATAGGATGATTGATCAGCTGATTGAAGTCGGGGAGACTGAGACCGGCCATATAAGGGAGAAAAGGGGCAGTCGAGGTAGGTCCCGTAGTGGTTCCGCTGGAAACAAACCCAGCAGTAGAGCTGGGGTTACCGCTAGCGCTAGGTCCTGAACTAGACATGGTGAAGGCAATAGGGGGAGAACCAGGAGTAGGGGGAGAACCCGAACAATCAGAAGAAGAGTCGGAGTGCGGACTCGGGGGAGGACTTACTCGATGACGTTAGGAAGGAGGAAGTCGACCAACCGGAAACTGAGGGTGAAGGCCAAGAAGTCTTCGGGATAAGTGCCTTGGGGACGCAATGATGACGGGAAGAAGAAAAACCGACAAGGGTAGGGAGGGACAAAATCAAGTGAGGCCAAGGGAAGAGAGGTGTAGTGTCAATTGATTTTAAAGTCTTTTCTAGGCGGTGTTAACGAGGCGCTTCTTCACTTAGGGTCAGTGTGTGGCATGTGCTGATTTTAATTTTTTAAACCCAGACGTTTTGATAGTAAAAGAAAAAGTGTGCTGCGTAACTGAAAATAAATCTGCAAATAATAGTAGATAATGCTGAAATAACAGAAAATTAACAGCTAACAATGCATCGATCTAACCCAAGAAGACGGGTCTCTAAAAACTAGTCTAAAAAGAGGGAAAAAATCAAGTCAAAACACACGACAAAAGAGGCCGATAGATCTAAGGTCGGAAGGGACTGGGATCTAAAGGATAAGTTTGCTGGAAAGAGGTGCAGAGAACAGCAAAGAGATAGAGGCAAGGTTGCTGTAACAAAAGGGGAAATCAGCTAAACGGAGGAGGGACGAAGAGGTGGCCCTAGAGGTAAACCCAAACAAAACTAGATGAGGTGATTTGAAAGGGATAAGAGCTGATTGAAAGAGATCTGAAAAGGAGGTATCAGATTTGAAAATAAGAAGGCTGAAATTCTGTAAATTTAGACGTCTGAAACAGCTAAAACTCACCCACAAAAGTGGAGGGTAATAAAGCCCTAAGGGGCAATATTCCCACTTAGTTGAGTGAAATAGATCAGAAACAGGTCTAAATGGGCAAAGACGGAGGCTGGAAAACCCTGACAGAAGCTTCAGACAAACCCAAAAAAATTGCTGGAAAATTGCAGAAAAAAGTGCAGGTCGCAGGTTTTGACCTGTTTTCAGTCCAGGTCGCAGGTTTGGGGTAGAAAAGTGCATCCTCAGGTCCAGGTCGCATTTTTTGGGCTGATAAATGCGACCTGCAGATCCGGGTCTCTCGGCGACATATTTCAGAAAAAAATTGTCGTCTCAGCTGCGGCTGATGTCTGTCACCTGCGCAATAGGGCCAGAAACACACGGAAGTTAAAAATTTTAATGTTTGAGGGTTTTAGAGGTGAAAAGTACCATAAAAATAGGAAAAACAGGAAACTGAAGAGAAACCTTAGGGTCTAAAATAGCTGGATATGCAGGAATATATAAAACGATATCAGTCGCAAAAGAAAACTCGTGTGGAGTCGCCAATTGTTAGTATGAATCTTTCGTCATAAAAGACCACTTTAGCTACACATAAAAAATAGCCCTAACATCGATTATGGCTGCCAAATATCTTTAAATCTGCAATTAGGTGATCCAAATAATGCTGCACAAATCCAGATCTAAGCACAAAAGACATTAAGCAGATAAAGTAAAATGTAACTCCATGCATCCAATAGACAAGACAAGAACAATGTATTTGAAAGAATTATTATATTATATTAAAAAGAGGCACCTAAGAGGAAAACAAGAAAGGTGTTTTCCGGTTCTCCTCAATGGGATGGGTTCTTGACAGTCCTCAGCATTTCAGATCTAAAATCTCTCTCTCTTGTTGGTGTAGAAAACCTAGACAAACATAGAACTCAATGGGAGCTCACAAGGCAAAAATGGAAAAATGTGACCAAGTGTATAGATCCAGAGTGATCTAATGCAATCAAAGGTGACTAATGAATGGGAAAACTCTTCTATTTATAACAAAATATTGGGGCGATCTAGAACTTGGTGCATGAATGAAATATTATTAATCAAATTCTACAACCACCCTTTAGGAACATTTTATTATATTTGTTGGAGGGAAAAGGATTTTTGACTTGGGTCAATTCCTTCATGTACAAATAATAAATAAATAAATGATTTATTTACTATTTTGAGGAAATGGTGGGAACATAACTAAATAAATAATTATTTATTTAATTATTTATAAATGATTTAGTCAAATTTAACTAGGAATATTATTTAAATAGGATTTAAATAACTTATTCCTAGGAAATAATCAAATAAATAAGGATTTATTTAATTGATTTCCTTGTTTTGGGTTAGATATGACCAGGAAATATAAATGTAGATTTGCTTATTATTTCCTTTTGGGGTTTCCGTTTAGACCATAAACAACTAATAAAGGTACTTACTAAGTTATTTCACATAGAGTAACAATGCATTAGGTAAACTATCTGTTAAGTGGTACTGGGTTCATAATGATAATAGTTAGATGACAAAAATATAACAACAAGAACTACCCTGGGCCTCTCTCAAGGATGAGGGACCGCCACCTCTAAGAGTCAATGGTCATACCTCCCAATGAGCCTTCCCCGTTCTTAAATCGAATGAATTGAACCATGGTCGATCTACCTCACAAAAACCCCAACATCGTTCTTCGCTGACTCGCATCACCTCTCTCAGCCCCGTCACCTCCCAAAGCCATACGCCCGGTGATTTGTCACTTCTCCGCAATGTATCTTGGTTTAGATCTAAAGTCCCACTACCAAATTGTCCCTCTCTCGCACTAGAACTCTCGATCCAGGGAGGCACGTGGCCACCCACCTAGTCCACTTGGCCCCCCACCATTGTCTCTTTCAGTTTTTCAGTTTTGGCATAACTTACTATTTTTAGCAGTTTTTCGGGTCCTGAACTTCCGGAGCCGTTTTGAGGCCCTAAACGACGTTTTTTTTAGTATCAAAGCAATTCATCAACATGATTATCAGTTCCCTCCCACAAATTTCGTAGTCCCTTGACAGAGCTTTCTAATGATGTATCATATGCGTCAAACGGAGATAGTATGCCAAAGTTACGTCCCTGGGAAGTTGAAACACCAATTTACCCAAACGGGCCCATAGTTTTGGCGCTTCATCTCCTAGGGTTAGGTTTTTGGGATGTTTAGGGTTCTCCATTGTTTCTCAATAATAAATAGGCCCTCGAGGCTCATTGTAACTCAGTTCAGAGGCCTGTAGCCGCCACATCTCTTCTCAGAGATAGCTACCAGCGCCCTAGCTAGTTTTATTTCCATTCTGTCTGTAAGCAAATTTCAGTTCTTTGATAGTAATGAAATGAAGTGTTATTTCCGCTGCATATCTGTATTTATGTTTATATGTTTATTTTGTTGCGTTCCTGCATAAATCCGGATCAGTGGTATCAGAGCGGTCTGCTTTTTCTCGATCCTTCTTTGCATGTCCCCAACGAGGTCGGGGTATAAGGAGCTAGGGCTCAATCTGGTGGAACCTTTGCAAGATCAGCCTCGCAAACCTCGACGGATGCCCATGGGGGACGAAAAGAAAGATGAGGGAGCAGGAGATCCTATCAAAATATTGCTCGAGGAGGCCCTCGAAAAACAAAGGAACGAGATGATGGATAACTTTGCTCAGATCCTTCAACGGCTGCCCACCGGCGACGCATCTGCATCTAGTAGCCACTCTAGAGTTGCGACTCCCTTTAAGGTACAAGTAAATTTTGACATTCCCATATTTGAGGGTCAAATAGACGCAGATGCCGTAGATAGATGGTTGAATCTATTAGAAGGATATTTCTCTGTTCATGACTTTTTAGACCGGGAGAAGATTATTTTTGCACTCCTCAAAGCTACCCCCCATGTTAAGGACCGGTGGGAAAACTACTGTGACAACAAGGACCAGACAGAACCCTCTCTGTTCTTGGCCGTACCAACTTGGAATTCTTTCTTAGACGCCGTCAAGGAACAATACTATCCCGTGGGGAGCTATGAGGACAAGTGCATACAATGGACCACGCTGCGACAACAAAGGGATCAAGATGTGCACGAGCTGACGAATCTGTTCCATACCCTGCGCACAAAGTTGGGTATCAAAGATTCAGAGAAACATTTGGTGCTAAAGTATCGCAACTGTCTACACAGATACATTCAGGAGGAAATGGAGTTCCTCGACATCTCCTCGCTTGGTACGGCATACCGGTATGCTGCCAAGATTGAGCAGAAATTCAAGCAGAAGAAGCGAGACTTTGGATCTGCGAATCAAAAGCAAGGGAAAGGTGCTTCCAAACCGCAGAACAAAGGACAGAGCCAAGGCATGGTGGCTAAAGACAACTCATCAAAGCCACAAGAAAAGAATAGCATCGCAAAGCCAAAGAAGGACACGGGAAAGTGGTGTGATTTCCATAAGAGCTCCACTCACAACACAAGTGAGTGTCGGGCCAAGCAGTCGCTAGTGGCCGAGATGAGGGCTTCTGAGTCAGATGCATGCTCTGACTCCGAATCAGAACCTGAAAAGGCGAATGAAAAAGGGAAACAGATTATTGATGCGGAGCCCAACGCCATTGTTGCCACTGCAAAGATCCAAAAGGAGGAACCGGAAGATCCAAAGGAGGAGGAACGTCTCTTCCACTCCCAGATGTGGGTAAAGGGCTCCCCGGTACAGTTCATTGTCGACAATGGGAGCCAAAAGAACCTCATTTCAGCAGACCCCGTGAAGCGGTTGGGCTTGCCGACCACAGCTCACCCACATCCATACACCATCGGGTGGCTTCACCAAGGACGAGATCTCCGCGTCAGCCAGCAGTGTCGCCTCCCCTATAGCATCAAGCCCTTCACGGATGAGGTATTATGTGATGTTGCTCCTATTGATGTTTCTGATGTATTATTAGGACAACCATACTTGTGGAAGCGTCATGCCGTGTATGAGTCTCGACCTCGTGCTGTTATTATTACTTTGGGAAATAAGTTGTACAGGATACCAGAGGTACCACCTCCTACGACTATCTCTTTGGTTACTGCAAAACAATGCAGTAAGCTCATTTCCCAAACCAGGAAATTCGTTTGCCTGATGATCCGCCCCCCTAGGTGGTTGAAGACAAGAAGAAGATCGTGGCCACGACCTCCGTAGACAAGGCTCTCTCGCACGACAACAAAAAACAAACAAATGATAAGGTCATATAAGGACATCTTCACTCATCACAGCTCTCCATCGCTGTGTCAAGCACTCATTGATATCACACCCTTGTGCGCTCGCTACCCACTTCTGGACCGATCTATCGACGTCTCGGTTCTGGAGAATGATGAAATCAAGAGGCAGATTCAGGAGCTGTTTCAGAAAGGTCACATCAGACCAAGTTCATCGCCCTGTGGGAGCCCGATCGTGTTGGTACAGAAGAAGGATGGGACGTGGAGACTCTGTATTGACTATCGGGCGCTGAATAAGATCACTGTACAGAATAGGTACCTAATCCCACGGATTGATGACCTTCTGGACCAACTCCAAGGTGAAAAATATTTCAGTAAGATCGACCTGAAGTCTGGGTATCACCAGGTACCAATTGAACCCTCTGATGTGTGGAAGACTGCCTTCAAGGCTAAGGAAGGCCTTTTTGAATGGCTGGTCATGCCTTTCGGGTTGACTAATGCTCCCGCAACCTTCATGAGGATGATGGACGACATCTTGCGGCCATTCACCAACTCATTCGTAGTGGTGTACTTGGATGACATTCTGATCTTCAGCAAGACTTGGGAAGAGCACCTTCATCACATCCGACAAGTCCTCCAAACACTACGGCAACACAAGTTGTGTGCCAATTTGGAGAAGTGCACGTTTGGCATGACCCAGGTTCAATATCTGGGATACATTATTGATGAAAGGGGGGTGCATGTGGATCCAGCCAAGATCCAAGTCATTCGGGATTGGCCAGCCCCGACTACTATAACAGAGATTCGCAGCTTTCTGGGTCTTGCTAATTTCTACCGTAGATTCGTGTTGGATTCTCTCATATCACTTGGCCCTTGAGTCAAGTCACCAAACGAGGAGCGAGAGCAAAATTCTTTTGGTCGGAACCTCAATAGAAGGCATTCAAAGAATTGAAAAATCGCCTCTGTTCTGCCCCAGTGCTCACCTTACCAGACTTGCAGCAGCCGTTTGAGATCGAGACAGATGCCTCTGACTATGCTATTGGGGCAGTTCTTACTCAACAAGGACATCCAGTGGCATATCACAGTGAGACATTGTCTGAGACAGTTCGCAAGTATCCCACCTATGACAAAGAAATGTATTCCATTGTGCAAGCATGTCGACAATGGAAGCATTACATTTTGGGGAAGGAAACAATCATCCACACAGACCACCGGCCCCTGCAGTTCATACAGACACAAGGGAAGTTGCAGAATGATCGCCATCAGAAGTGGTCCACATATCTGCAACAGTTTCATTTGAACATCAAGTACAAGAAAGGTAGCACCAATAATGTTGCAGACTGCCTCAGCCGACCACCGATCGTGGCGCTCACCACCGTGCTCAACTCTTGTGGGCACGAGACTTCTGATTGGTCGCTTCTCTATGAGAGTGACCCAGAATTCGGCCACACTTACAAGGCACTCTTGGGGGGCACGCAAGTTCCAAATTTTCACCTCCAAGATGCACTTTTATGTCACCCGGGACACCTTTGTGTTCCTTCAAGCGAGCATGCCAAGATGATATGGGAAGCACACTACAGTCGAGTCGATGGGCATTTTAGGGTCGAGAAAACAGTAGCAATACTACAGAAGTATTTCTATTGGCCAAACCTTCGAAAGGATGTCGAGAAGCACATCAGATCCTGCACTGCTTGTGCCATTGCCAAACCGACCATCAAGAAGCAAGGCCTATATACTCCACTACCTACCCCTAGTCGACCGTGGGAATCCATCTCCATGGATTACATGTCGGGCCTGCCCTCTACTAAGAATGGCAATGATTGTGTTTTCGTGGTCGTTGACAGATTCTCAAAGATGGCCATTATGGCGGCCTGTAAGAAGAATATCACAGCAGAAGCTACTGCTAAACTCTTCTTTGAACGAGTATGGGTGCACTTTGGGATCCCACAGTCTATCATATCAGATCGAGATAACAGGTTCCTCAGCACATTTTGGTCCAGCCTCTGGTCAATGATGGACACAAAGCTCACCAAGTCCACAGCTTTCCATCCCCAAACAGATGGCCAGACAGAGGTCGTCAACAGAATGATTGTACACATTCTGCGCATGTACAATTCAAAGCATCCACGCACATGGGACGAGAGCCTCCCCTATGTACAACATAGTTATAATCTGGCTCTCCACAGTTCAATCGGCCATAGCCCCTTTCAGGTGGGCTTGGGATTCCAGCCACTATGTCCCATTGACGTAGCCATGCCATTTGCAGCTGCTCAGGCCAATTCAGCTCATGTCCAGTCTGAAGTTGACAAAGCAAGTAGCTTCATCGAGCACATTAAACACATCCACCAACAGGTTCATGATATATTGGAAAGAGCCAATGCGAAGTACAAGCAGCGCCATGATCAACACCGGGTGCCATACAACTTCCAGGTGGGCGACAAAGTATGGCTGCATTTGCAGAAGGAGCGCCTCACTGGACCTCACCGCAAGCTTCTCCCACTCCAATACGAGCCGTACACCATCACCAAGGCTGTAGGGAACAATGCTTTTGAGCTTAGTATTCCACCATTCCTTGGTCTGCACCCAGTCTTCAATGTGGATCGCCTTCGTCCTTGCTTCCCACCTCTACTGGACACTTTGGACATTGCAGAACAACTCACACCAACAGAGTTAAACCCAGACTGCATGGAACAGGCCACCACAGATTGTATCATGGACATGCAAATTAAGAACACTCGCCAACAGAGGATCCAACTGTATCGGGTTGTCAAAGCTGGCCAACTCCTGCACCAAGGAAAGTGGTTCACCAGGGACCAAGTTCAGCAGAAATTTCCTCATCTCATGGAGGAGCTTAACGCAATGGGGACCATTGCTTCCTAAGGGGGGAGGAATGATCCAGGTGGATATTGGTGGCCACCCGCCTATTCCACTTGGGCCCCCACCATTGTCTCTTTTAGTTTTTCAGTTTTGGCATAACTTACTATTTTTAGCAGTTTTTCGGGTCCTGAACTTCCGGAGCCGTTTTGTGGCCCTAAACGACGTTTTTTGGTATGAAAATTTGTTGCAATTTTGATCATCGAAATCGTCACAAAAGTCGTAGTCCTCGGATAGAGCTTTCTAATGATGTATCATGTGCGTCAAACGGAGATAGTATGCCAAAGTTACGTCCCTGGGAAGTTGAAACACCAATTTACCCAAACGGGGCCCATAGTTTTGGCGCTTCATCTCCTAGGGTTAGGTTTTGGGATGTTTAGGGTTCTCCATTGTTTCTCAATAATAAATAGGCCCTCGCGCCTCATTGTAAAGCAGTTCAGAGGTCTGTAGCCACCACATCTCTTCTCAGAGATAGCTACCAGTACCCTAGCTAGTTTTATTTCCATTGTCTGTAAGCAAATTTCAGTTCTTTGATAGTAATGAAATGAAATGTTATTTCCGCTGCATCTCTGTATTTATGGTTATGTGTTTATTCTGTTGCGTTCCTGCATAAATCCGGATCAAACTCACTCTGAATTTATCAGCAAATTGCGCCCCTGAATTTTGACTTAGCTCAAGTGCTACTTGCCGTGTGTGTGTTCTCCAACTGACCCTCAAGCCTTCCTTTATACTTTTCCTGTTGAGAAATCAAGGGGCGTGATCAAATATTTACTCAACGGATAATATTAATACAGACTTGATCCTCGTCACTTAGAATATTCTCACCCACATTTACATTAATTCACTTTAATTATTTTAATTTCATAAGTTTTAACTTAGGCACCATTAAAAATAATTAATTGTTTTAATAAAATGCACTCCAGGTGGAACATCTCCAAACGATTTATGGGTCTTGGAGATCTCATGTGTTCTAGCCCATCCACAAAATTTCGGAGCTAGAGCACATCCGATGCTACCCAAAAATGAACACTCCAACAATCACCACACACTTTAGACTTGTTTCTGGGGTTAATTAATATGACTGGAGGCTTGGTGTTGGCACTCACACATCTCGAGCTTGCACTTGAACCTATGGTGCCACCACACAGTTATAAACTCAGATTGCCACCAAAACGTTTGCTAGCTCAAATTTTAAATCATGTTGCCAACTGGAGTTTGTGGTTACCTTCACTGCTAGTATTTAACTGCCAATCTTAGACTTAGGATCTCCAACAAAACAAACTTCCTGCATTCAACTCCTAACCAAAATAAAATAATCCACACAATTTTGGGATTTGATTTGAAGGATTCAACATTTAGTTTAATGCCATCTCCAAGTTTTCTCACTGCTAGTCCCATATTTTCTCAACATTAGAATCCTCGTTTACCCTGAAATTTAATCAAATCTTCATTAAATCAATTTCATCCCTGTCCGTGCTTATAAAACTGATTTCGATTATGGGTTAAACACTTCTTACTGGATCCATAGCGCTATGCTTCTTGAGTTTTCATTTCTCCTCTCTACGTGAAGGCGCTGAACATTGCCTCTCTGTGCTGTTTCGAATTCCTTTCTTATCCCTGCGTGAAGGTGTTGAGTGTTTGTTCTGAATGTTTCTCTAAGTTACTCTTTGTATTTACAGACTCCGTGTTTTCTTCTCCGTGCTTGCTTTTCTATGGTAATGTTGAAGTTTTGACTGGTTTTGTTGTGTTGCATTTTGAATTTTCTCCACCTTGGCTTAAACACATGTCCCTTCTCCCTTTTTATTGTTTTGTATATTAATCAATTTCAAAAATTGATAACCAATTATCATGCCTTTGATACATATGCGTTCTATTGTTGTTTCACCCACCATTCATGCATAAAATTTTGTGAAGATTAAGACATAAGGGTTTTCTTTGTATGCGCCCTTTTTTCACCTTGCATACATTTCCTTTGTATGGACTCAATTTCATTCATGCACCTTACATTGCATTCCATTTAGCGATTAATTCATTCATGCACCTTACATTGCATTCCATTTAGCGATTAATTCATTCATGCACCTTGCATTACATTCCATTTAGTGATTACCTTGATCTTGCAAAGTCCTTTTTGTTATGATTTTTTTTTCTTCCTTGTCCTTCAGGGTAGAATGTCTTCTTTTATTATGATGCATTTCTCATCATTGTTACTCTTTAAGGTGGCTTTTTGAAATGATAAATTTTAAGGTCATTTCAAGTCCTAGAATAGAGTAATTTTTTTTTCACTTTAGAACATGTTAATGCATCATTGAACCATGAATGCATCATTCCACCTTTATTCTTGTTTTTATGACACTAACCATGCTTGTTTGTTTTGCAGAGAAGATTTGTAGGCAAAGGGGCATGACTTGAATAGGTAGTAGGGTGGATGGTTTTTATGAAAGAGGAATATAGGGTTTTTATGAATTTTGGTATGTACATTAAATGAAGGGTTTTCACTCTTATACATTAAGGTTTAATTAGTCTCTTAAGTTAAGAATTGTTTTCAAAATAAAAAAGGGATTAAAAATAAATTTATAACTTACAATACTTTCCTTTATTAAGTAGTTCCTTGCTAGGACCATATAATACTAGTGTATCCCATTATTTTTTATTGTTGTGCCCATGTAGTCCCCATATTGTTATTATTGTGCCCCATAGAAGCCCACTTTTGTTATTGTTGTGCCCTTACATTTTAATTGTTATGTAAGCTAGGATTATATTGTGACCCATTGGACTTCTATATATAGAAAGGCGGTTTTGTCATTTGTATCATCCAAGAAATTTTCATTTATGTAATGTAAAGGAGGTATCCCCCTCGAAAGGGCTGATTTTTAAGTTGTTAATCTCTCTTTTCTTCTATTTTGTGAGCTAGTTTCATAACATTTGGTATCAAAGCTTTGGATTTTGGGGTTTCGCTACTGAAAACATACCATATTGGAATTTTTGCTATAACTTATTTTCTGCGAAGGTCTAGAAGAAGAAAAAAAAACCCATTTGAGCCAAAATCTCGAAGAAATTATTGTAAATTTTTTTAGATTTTGGTTCGCTATATTTTCGGAGATATGATATAAATAAATTAGGGTTTTTTCAGCCTCCAGAATTTCATCTCAAACATGTGGCCGAGGGTAAAGCGTCATAACTTTCGTTTTAGACATCAGATTGGAATTCTGTAAAAATTGAACAAAAGTGCACAAAATGTAGTTTCTTTTGTATCGGTGTCAAAGCTGAAGATTAAAAAAGTGACATGTGGCATGCCATACAAATTCGCTCTTATGAACCAACTCATAATTAGGACATTGCGGGATATTGGGAATAACTTTAAATTGAAGAATCCAAATTAGGTATGACCTATGGATTTGGAAAGAAGACTCAGAGGGCTTCGACAGGAACTAAGTTCAGATTTTGGAAATCCGAAATTACATAATTACAACCATTTCAAGATCGAGCTACTAAAATCAAGAAAAATGTGTGTATTTTAAAAACAATAATTGCATAACTTTTTTTTGAAAAATATGTTTTAAGTGATTCCAAGGGCATATTGAAGCATATATATCAGTATTGAGTTCTATAATGCCTCCCAAAAACAATTCCACACCCATTAAGCCCTCAAAAATCTCTACTATGACACATGAAGAGGAATAAGTGCAACATGATATATCAAAATTATGAGACCAAGTGCAACAAATTTCACTCTTGCAAAAATTAACCAAAAATGAAATGGAAGCTAAGATGGATCGTTTGAAGAAAGGAACTAAAGCTAAGATGGATGGTTTGAAGTATGTCATGGAAGCTAAGATGGATGGTGTGGAATCTAATATGGAGGGCATGGAAGCTAAGATCGATGGTATAGAAGCAAAACTAAAAGAAGACATGGTGTTAGAAAATTATATATTACAGAGCATGGAACACATAAAATATGTTGAAACACAAACACAGAAAACCTATAAAACAAGAGAGACACAGATATACGTGGTTCCCCCAATTTGGGCTACGTCCACCCTGAACAGCCAATCCTTCCTTTATATTATCCAGCAAGATGAAGAGACACAACCTACATTAGATCTCTTGTAATATACTCTACTCTCTCTCTCAGTCCCCCTTTTTGTTTCTCGCTCATAATAAACATGCAATACACAACTGCAATACAATACCCTCATACAAAATGAGGGGTTTTATTATAAGGAAAAAAACCCTACATTAAACATAACTTCTACCGTCAGATCATCCTCCTAATGAACAACCCAAATTGACTACGAAATTACAATATTTTATAAGGCAATTTTACATCTGTTTTAGTTGCGGGGGTGCTTTCCCTCGAAACCCCCGTCGGGGGACCGCTGGCCCTCGGACCCCCCAGTTGGGGGTGATCATGCCTCCCGGAGCCCCGTTGGGGGGAAAAGTCCCTCCCACACCCCCCCGATCCGTAACCCCCCCGCGTGGAGGGGTGTACAGTCTTCCTAGGGTATACATCCGGTTGAAACAAAGACCTCTGAATCAGGATGAAAATCAGGCTCCACACCCAACACATGGAAGGTTTGAAGGAAGGTTTGACAAATTTGCTACAAGAACTGATTCCTAATGGAGAAAATGTTAATTGTGATTTCAAAGACTCTAATGTTGGATTGAAGACCCACCATATTCCAAATATCGATATGAGAAAATTTGATGGCAGGGATCCTGTAACATGGATACCATAAATGGATCAATACTTTGATCTCCATAATGTGCAAAACACACAAAAGGTATGCATTGAAACTTTATATTTAGAACACAATACATTTGTATGGTATCAATGAATTTTCTCTCGTAAACATATTGTCACTTGGTCAATTTTTACAGAGGAAATTATAGCACATTATGAGGATACAAAGAGAAACACCTTCTTTAGCCAATTGATAAATCTCAAACAAGAGGGTTCAATGGTGGAGCACATTGAAGACTTACAAAAATTGAATATAAGGGTAAAGGATATTCTAGAAGAGCACATGATTGATGTATTCATAGGGACTTTAAAGTATAACATCCAACATGAGGTTCACCTTTTAGAACCTGATTCATTGGAGAAGGAATTCAGGTTGGCAAGAAAAATTGAAAGCAAAATTATGGCGACAAGGAAGCCTACCACTCACAACTATAAAGACGGAAGCGTTGCTACTCCTAGACTTCCACAACTTACAAGTTTGACACCAAAACAATTGGAAGAAAAAATTGCAAAAGGGCTTTGCAATTGTTGTTATAGAAAATACACTAAAGGTAATAAATGTGCTAAGAAGAAATTATTTTACATAGATTGTGAAGAGGAGGACGAAAAGGAACAAGAAAATTCAAAAGAAGAGAATATACACCAGGAACCAACCCTAGAGGAAGAAGAAATGAATCCAACCATATCTTGTAATGCATTGACGGGAATTACCACTCCTCAAAATCTCAAGATAGAAGGGCATATTAAAAAGAAATATGTAATAGTGTTGATTAATTCGGGTAGTACCCATAATTTTATTCATTGTAAGGTAGCCAAGGAAATGAGTTGCTTCCTATACCCAACACCAAAGTGTCAAATGGTTTCAAATGTAGGAACTATAAATTTCTTTTGAAATTTCCATAATATCAAGCTAACCATGGGGGAATATGTATTGAATAGTCCAATGCTCTCCATTCCAATAGGTGGTGCTAATGTTGGACTAGGAGTATAATGGTTACAGTATTTGGGGACAATAGCTTTTAATTTTGAAGAACTTTTCTTGATTTTTTTTTTCGGAAGGAAAGGAAGTTAAATTATGGGGTATCAGAGGGAAGTCGAGGAAGAAAATCAGCTCTAATGTCATGACAAAGCTTCCAAATAAAGAAAAACGAGGTGTAATTGCACAATTATGTTCATTAGAGGTTCAAACATCAAAATCATCTATTTCTCCATATCTCCAAAAAGTATTGGACAATCATTCCAAGGTGTTTGAGGATCCCAAAGGAATTCCACCTATTCCCGATCACGATCATACTATTCATTCGATTCTAGGAAGTGTTCCTCCAAACATCAGGCTTTACATATATCCTTATGCACAAAAGAGTGAGATTGAACGTATGGTTGTAGAAATGTTAGAGGCTAGTATAATTCAACCTAGTCAAAGTTCTTTCTTTGCTCCAATAGTATTAGTGCACAAGAAGGATGGATCATGGCGTATGTGTCTGGATTATAGGGAGTTCAACAAGCTCACTATTAAATATAAATTTCCCATCCCTGTCATTGATGAATGATTGGATGAATTACATGGAACAATTTACTTAACCAAGCTGGATCTTCGTTCTGGATATCATCAAATTAGAATGAAGACTGAAGAAATTTTGAAAACAACATTCATAACTCATGAGGATCATTATGAATTTTTGGTCATGCCTTTTGGCCTTACTAATTTACCTTCTACATTCCAAGGTTTGCATTAGGGGATTTTTGAGGTCTAAAACGGGCCTCCTAAGGAAATAATAAAATAATAGATAAACTAATAAAATAATATTTATGAATTTGAAATTCAATTTTTGCACCAAAATCCATGTAACCATAGTTAAATTCAATTCAAAAGTTATACCAAAATAAAATTAATAAAAAAATTGTATTGATGTGACTATAAATAAGAATGATCTTTTTAAGAAAAAATCATTATCATTGAACAACAAATGCATTTGTCCTTTGTACTTAAATAACTTAAAATAAAATATAAATATAAATTTATAAATTCTTAATTATATTACATCCTATTAATTAAAATTTATATTATTTAAATTGTATAATAACATGTAATTAATATACTATATAAAAATAAAATAATATAATATAATAAATGTTTAGAGACATGCATTGTTTCTTTCAAGAAATATGAAATGACAATAATATATTTTTATTTAAAAAATGTGAAATGACATTTACTATGAGTACTTTACTTTGACTTTAAAAGTACTTAGAGCACTACCATGGTTAACCATGATTTTTTATCCACCATTGAGAATGTGACAAATAAGTACCTTTCACTCAAGAAATGCCACCTCAACCATTAGGGATGATGTCATCCCCTAAGATGTGATTAGTTCTCATAAAGTGAATTTTGATTGTACATTTTCCTTAGGAGGCCCATTTTAGACCTCAAAATTCCCCCAATGATGAATTCCATTTTCAAACCCTTCCTTAGAAAATTTGTGCTAGTATTTTTTGATGATATACTAATCTACAGCAGGTCTTGGAAGGATCAAGTTCAACATGTTGACAGGGTGCTCAAACTATTGCAGGAGAAACAATTATATGCAAAAACATCCAAATGTTTCTTTGGAGTACAAGAGGTGGAATATCTGGGTCATATTGTATCTCACGAGGGTGTTAAGGTAGACACTAACAAAATTAAAGCCATTAAGGAATGGAAAGTCCCCACAACCATAAAGCAAATGCGAGGATTTCTCAGGTTAACAGGGTATTATCGCAATTTTTTTAAGAATTATGGGAGAATAGCAGCACCTCTAACAACATTATTGAAGAAAGATGCATTTTCATGGACTCCTGAAGCAACTAAGGCCTTTGAACATGTTAAAGAGGCAATGTGCCTAGCACCGGTCTTAGCTACGCCAGACTTCACAAAAACCTT
Organism: Pinus albicaulis; assembly: GCA_034641835.2. Lineage (NCBI taxonomy): Eukaryota > Viridiplantae > Streptophyta > Pinopsida > Pinales > Pinaceae > Pinus > Pinus albicaulis. Next base: position 2,535 of record JAXQQM020081616.1, on the reverse strand, counting down.
TATTGTGGAATGTGATGCCTCAGGAAATGGAATTGGTGCAGTTTTAATGCAGGAAGGAAGACCCATTGCTTTTGAAAGTCGTCCAATCAAAGGAAAGTATTTACAGAAACCTATTTATGAGAAGGAAATGTTAGCAATACCACATGCACTAAAGAAATGGAGAACTTACCTAATGGGAAGAAACTTCAAGGTAAAAACTGATCATGATAGTCTTAAACACTTTTTGGAACAAAGACTATCTTCAGAAGAGCAGCAAAAATGGGTCACAAAGATGTTGGGTTATGACTTTGAAACAATCTACAAAAAAGGAAAGCTTAATGTTGTTGCAGATGCACTCTCAAGAAAGAATGAAGAGGTGGAAGCATTGCTTTGTGACATTTCTATTATCCAACCAGATTGGATGACCGAAGCAAGAGATGAATGGAAGAAGGACAAAGATGTATGGACACTCATTCAAAAGTTGCAGCAAGATCCTAGTACATCTGATACATTTAGTTGGAAAAATGATTCCTTATGGTACAAAGATCGCTTATATATTTGTAAAAATTCCCAACTAAAACAAAAGATTCTTTTGGAATTGCACACTTCTCCTTTAGGAGGACACTCAGGATTTTTAAAAACTTACCACAGGGTGAAGAAAGAATTTTTTTGGGATGGACTTAAATATGATATTCAAAAGTTTGTGGCGGAATGTTTGGTTTGCCAGCAGAATAAAGTTGAGACAATTAAGACCCCGGGTCTTCTACAACCTTTATCCATTCCAAGTCAACGTTGGGAGGAGATTTCAATGGATTTTATCACAGGTTTACCTAAGTCCGAAGGAAAGAGTGTCATCATGGTGGTAGTTGACAGACTTACCAAGTATGCACACTTTTGTGCATTATCTCATCCATTTAAAGCAAGTACAGTTGCTACTACATTTATGGACACAATTCAAAAGCTACATGGAAACCCAAGGGTTATTGTGAGCGACAGAGATCCCATTTTTACTGGAAATTTTTGGACAAAGTTATTTTCTTGTTTGGGTACTCAATTAGCTCATAGCTCATCTTATCATCCTCAATCTGATGGTCAAACTGAGATAGTAAATAAATTTTTGGAAGGATATCTTCATTGCTTTGTATCTGATAAACAAACACAATGGGTCAAGTGGTTACCTCTCGCTGAATGGTGGTATAACACTTCCTTCCATACTGCAGCAAAAATGACCCCATTTATGGGACTTTATGGATATCATCCACCATCCATCACATCATCTTTAAGGGAAAATTCGAAGGTTCAAGCAGTGGAAGATCACATCGAGCATCAGCAAGAAGTTCTCCAACTCTTAAAGGATAACCTGAATTTGGCACAAAATCGAATGAAACAACATGCAAATCAACATCGCAGCGAGAGAAGTTTTGATGTAGGAGATTGGGTATTTTTACGGCTACAACCATACAAACAAATGTCCCTCAAGCAAGCTAAGAAGGATAATAAATTATCACCAAAGTACTATGGTCCTTACAAGGTGTTGCAAAACATTGGTACTATGGCATACAAATTGGAGCTTCCTGCTTCTTCACGAGTGCATCCAGTTTTCCATGTTTCATGCTTAAAGAAGGTTATAGGTGAAAATCTTCCAGTTCAAAAAATATTTCCAAAACTTGATGAGGAAGGAAAAATCATATTGGAACCTGAAGCGGTCACGGAAACAAGAACTCGACAGCTACGGAATCGATCAATTTCAGAGTATCTCATCAAGTGGAAGAACTTACCCACTGAAGATTCTACATGGGAGGATGAAAATTTTATACAGAAGCACCCAGAGCTACTCAAGCATTGAGGACAACACTTTTTTGAAGGAGATGGGCATGTTAGGTCCCTATATTACTATAATAGTCCCTTATTGTTGTTATTGTAACTCCCTTATTGTTATTATTGTACCCTCTTAACCCCCATATTGTTATTATTGTGCCCCATGAAGCCCACTATTGTTATTTTGTTCCCTTACATTATTTATCGTTATGTCAATTTAGGATTATATTGTGACCCTTTGGACTTCTATATAGAAAGGAGGTTTTGTCATTTGTATCATCGAAAATTATTCATTTATGTAATGTAAAGGAGGTAGCCCCATCAGAAGAAGCTGATATCTAAGGTGTTGATATCTCTTTTCTTCTATTTTACGAGATAGTTTCATAACACTCCCCTTAGTTGATGATATTTGAATAGTAAATCTTGATTGAGTACATGTCCCTTCGATGATGATCTTTGAATAGTGATTCTTGATTGAGTACATGTCCCTTCTAATGATGAACTTTGAATACTGAACTTGATTGAGTACAAATCCCTTCTGATGATGAACTTGAATAATGAACTGGTTGTTGAACTTGATTGGTTGTTCTTTGTATACAAGTCCATTCTGACAAAAATATATTTCTTGATCCTTAGGTCCCTTTAAGCAATAAAATTTTACTCATATATGTTTAGGTACCTCTGTAATGTCTCTCATATTCAGGTCCCTTTTGACATATTTTTATGTTGAATTTTAAG
>JAXQQM020058534.1:0-43404 GCA_034641835.2 Pinus albicaulis | reverse complement strand
TTTTGTCAAACGGGGAGGTAACTCCTCAAATGCGGGAATGTGTATTAAGTTGCAAGAATGCATATACTGGTTATAGATGGGAGGTGAGGCTATTGGGATTCATCTCCCAATGACTCTTGGCCTTCCTTATTTCCTAATAATAAATAATATACAAAAATACAAATGCACACCCATCCATAGGATTAGGTGTCAACATTCCCCCCTTTAATCGAAGGGATGTTGGTGAGTCCAAGCATCGATCTGAACTTTTCAAACTTTTCTCTTCCAAGTGCTTTGGTGAAGATGTCAGCAGTTTGCTCATTTGTGGAACAATGATGTAGATGGATGGTTTTGGCCTGCACATGATGTCGAATTAGATGGTACTTTGTATTGATGTGCTTTGTTCGATCATGGAACTTTGGGTTCTTGGCCAACTTTATTGCAGAAGTGTTGTCGATCATGAGTGGAGTGGAATACATTTGTTTCATCTGCAAATCTTCCAGGATCTTTCGGAGCCACACAATTTCTTTTGTTGCTTCAGCTGCTGCCACATATTCTGCCTCGGTCGTGGAATCTGCTGGAACTGACTGTTTGCGTGATCTCCATGAGACAGCTCCTGATCCAAGACTCATGGTGTAACTTGTAGTAGACACCCCTGTTTCTTTGTCGCCATCAAAGTCTGAATCAGAGTATCCGATCAAAAATTTGGGAAGTCGCCTACCATGAATCAGTAGATCTTGGATGCCTTGAGTACCTTATCTTTAAGATGTGACAATGTCCTTCACAAGGTTTTTGCATGAACCTTAAATATTCCAACAACAAATGAAATGTCGAAGATGCAGTGGTGGTCGGTGGATAGACTTCTACAAGGCTGTCCTGTAATTACATCACTCAATTCCTTCCCTTCAACGAGATGTGAGCCCAGTTTTGTTTGTTGAGTGATTCAAAATTCTGTCATCTTTGATTGTTCAAGAGATCTCCAATGTACTTCTTTTGAGAAAGAAATATGAATTTAGGATGTTGAATTACTTCAATACCCAAATATTAATGAACATGACCCAAATCAGTCATTTCAAAACCTTTCTTCAACTCTTTCTTCATGGATGCAATATAGCTCTCATTGTTTCTTGTTATCAAAAGATCATCTACATATACCACAAGATATACAACTGTTTTTCCAACTTTCTTAACAAACAAAGTTGCATCATCAAGATCAAAATGTTTGAAGTCAAGTTTCAGAAGATGCTCGGTCAATTTCTTATACCAGGCTCGTGGTGCTTGCTTGAGGCCATACAAGGATTTTACAAGTTTGCAAACTTTGTGTTCTTGACCCTTTATCACAAATCCTTCTGGCTGGGACATATAAACTTTCTCCTTTAGATCTCCATTCAAGAAGGCTGTTTTTACATCCATCTGATGGACTTTCCATCCATTACGAGCTGCTAAGGCAAAGAGAGTCCGGATGGTGGTCCATTTTACTGTGGGAGCAAAAGTTTCTTCATAATCGACTCCTCCTTTTTGTGCGAATCCTTTTGCCACAAGCCTGGCCTTGTGCTTGTCAAGTGAGCCGTCTGCTTTGTACTTGTTCTTGTAGACCCACTTACAGCCAATTGGTTTCGTTCCCAAAGGTGGATCAACCAGCTTCCAAGTGCCATTCTTTATCAAGGCATCATACTCCTTCTGCATCACTTCTTTCCATTCATCATGAGAAGCGGCTTCTTTGAAGGAAGTTGGTTCATGATCTGTAGACAAACTCAATTCACAGTTATAAGCAATATCCATATCAACAGGGGAATCGGAATTATCTACATCACCTTCGATTTGTTGAGTGGAACTTCTTGTTCCTGTTTTTCCAACCTCATCAGGATGAACATTCTCCAGTGTCTTTGTCAGCCATTTGGGAGGACCTTTCTGAGAAGGCCCAGGCTGGTCATTTGACTGAGTTGGGATTGATTCAAGATTCAATCTCCCAATTCTGTCAATCACATCATCCAATGTGTCATCTGTGGTTGTTTCTTCATGTGCTTCAGGACATGATTCCACATTTTGATTCAATATCAGAATCCCCCCTTCAATATGTGGAATCACATTATCAAATTCTTGGAAACCTTTTATAATCTCAGGGTCAGTTTAGCTCACAACCGCCTGCTCACCAGAAGGATTCAAATAACATCTCTTACTATCTTGCTTCATCATAGAGACGATATCCTTTAGAGGTATTGGAGTACCCCAAGAAGATACATTTGCGACTTCTAGCACCAAGTTTGTTCCTTTGACCCTTGGGTATCAAGGCATAACAGGTGGACCCAAAGACCCTGAAATGCTTTACCGAAGGAATGTGGTCATGCCACATTTCAAAAGGATTTTTGTTTCTAATTGAACTTGAAGGACACCTATTCTTTATGTAAACAGCACATAGAACTGCATCAGCCCAAAACATCAATTTTACATTCTTGAAAAATAACATGGAGTGGACCATATTTAAAATAGTTCTGTTCATTCTTTCAGCTACACCGTTCTGTTGTGGATTATATGGCACAGTTGTTTGATGCTTGATTCCATGTTGACGAAGATAATTTTCAAATTCGTTTGAAGTGTATTCTTTTCCATTATCAGTACGTAGAGAGCCAATATGTGTTTGTGCATCATTTTCAATCCATGCATGAAAATTCTTGAAGGTTTGAAAAGCATCAGACTTATTCTTCAATAAGTAAATCCAACAAATTCTGGTGTAGTCATCAATAAATGTCATCATGTATTTATTTCCATTTGCAGAAGCAATAGGCATAGGGCCACATAAATCTGAATGAACAAGCTCAAGTTTTCTATGTGCTCTGGAGTGTGAATCATGAAATGGTTGTTTGCTATACTTTCCTAGAATACAAGCATCACATTCCTTAGGTTTTCTAGGAATTGTAGGCAGTCCATTAACACCATTTTTCTTCAACAAACGAAGGCTTTCATAGTTGAAGTGTCCAAATCTAGCATGCCATAAAAGACTTGATGGGAATGTACCTTCATCATGATGTGAACTGAATGCAAAGTTTTGAGCATGAGCAGATGAACCTTTCAGCTTCAAGAGTCTCCCTTCTTCTATTCCCTCCATGACAAGTGAGTGATCTGATGCTTTTCTGACCTCTGCCTTGCCATCAAACAAGTGAACTGAGTGTCCTTGCTGCTGGATTTCAACCAGGGACAGCAAGTTTCTCTTCAACTCGGGGAGGTATAGAACCTCATGTAGGATATGATCAGGAAGACCAGGCAGTTTAAGCCTGACTGTGCCAAGCCCTGATGGCTTGAGTTTGGATTTATCTGCGAAATATACTGCTCCATCAACTTTGTCAGTGAATTCTTCAAAAAATCTTTTCTAAATGTCATGTGACATGTTGCTCCTGAATCTAGCAACCAATCATCTCTCCATGAAGTAAATGAAACATCAAATAGGTTTTCAGTTACTCCATTGTTACAATGTGCTAGAACAGAATGAGCTGATTCAGCTGGTTTACCTTTGTCTTTGTCATCAGTTTTACCTCTGTCTTGATTTGTTTGCTGCTGAGCTTTAGATTGTCTTCCCCCCTTTTCTCTGAAGTTTCTTCTTCGTCTTCTGCCTTCTCTTCCTTTGGATGGACCTGAAGCATGTCTCTTTTCTCTCTGTGCCAAGTAGGCAGCCTCTTTAGAAGATGAAGGGACTGTCATCTTCTTTTGAATGAGGAGAGAAAAACTTTGTGGAGAATCTCTTTGAAGGAGAAACAAAATATCTTCTTGAAACTGGGTTCTTTGAATTTTTACTAAAAAGCGGTCGCACCAAAAAAAATATGTATTTTTTTTGTGTTTGACGAAGGAAAATATATATGTATTAAAAATGTGGAGGCGGTATTATGAATATGAATGGGGCGGTATTATGAATGTAAGAAGTGGTATTAAAAAATGGGCGGAATGGGATTTAAAAGGCGGAATGGTAGAATTATGAATGGGAGAGGGCGGAATTATGGTGCTATTGTATACGAATGGTGTGGGCGGTATTGTTAAGAATGGTGTGGGGGCGGATAAAACGTAAATGGAGAGCCGACCGAGCGTGGATGAAAACAATGGTATTGAGGGCGTATTATATGCAAAGGGCGGTATTGAATGGTGGTAGCGTATTAAAATGGTGGTAGTGTAATACAATATGGAGGGCGTAATACAATATGACTGCGCGGTATTAAATATGGAGGGGCGGTATATATGGGAGGCAGCGTAATATAAAATATGGAATGGATATATATGGGAGGCTTCGATACCTGTGTTATGCAGCCATACGACAGGCGGACAGGATATGTGTTGATATATAAATGCTGGATAGGGCGGTAATGAGGCGGTAAAGCCAATAGATAGCAGCGACAGGCCACGAAAGTTCAAACCATGTCAAACCAGCGTATTATAAACAGAGACGATATATAACGATGTGTCGAGGTGTTTAGTGACAGCGCTGGTATATAGAGGGCGGAGGGCGGAATTATTACACAGTGGGAGCGGTTTTATAGTGGGAGGGCCGACTGTGAAATGGAGAGTGTATTATAATACAACTGCGGGTATATATATATATATAATGCAGTTGACTGGTATAGCTCTTCAGGCGGGAATGGCATTAATAATTTGGACAGAGGTTTATATATGCAGAGGGATATGACAACGTGATGTATATTACATGGGAGAGCCGACTTGTATCACAATGGAGGCGATGTGCATATTGGAATGGAGGGGCGGTGTTGCATATATGTGACAGTGTATATATGGACAGCGTATGAATGGAGTGTATTGTAGATGTGAATGGAGCGTATTGCAGATGTGAATGGAGTGTCTTGAATGGATCATATTGCAGAGGCGTGTAAGATATTGAGGATTCGATTAGCGTTTGCAGGTGAAGAATGGTGAGAGTGGAGAGGTAGGCTGCGAGCGTGAAGTGTTGAATGGATAATCGAAGGGCGGACTGTATAACGTAGGTATGGAGAGTATGGGAATGGGGAATGGGAAGGGAGGGCGCAGTTGAATGGGGAGTGTAGGTGAGGGAAGTGTGAGGGGCGTTGGGTAGGTGAGGGAGAAGTGAGGACGTTACAAAAAAACTGAAATGGTAGTGTGCAGGACTGTAGAATTGCAGAGTGGCAGGGGCTGCAATTTGCAGAATTTCAGGGTCTGCAGAATTGCAGAATCTCCAGAAGCTGCAGGAGCTGCAAATGTCAGACCTGTGGATAATTGAAGAGAAAAAAAATGCAGAATAACAGTATAGCAATTAAGGAGCAGCAAAAAACTATTAATAAAAATTGACTGAGCAAAGGAGAGGGAGTTACACCACAGGCAGAAATGCCAATAGTGGGACTGGCTCTGATACCATGTCAAACGAGGAGGTAACTCCTCAAATCAGAATGTGTATTAGCTGAAGAATGCATATGGATTTATACATGGAGGTGAGGCTATTGGGATTCATCTCCCAATGACTCTTGGCCTTCCTTATTTCCTAATATTAAATAATATACAATATTAAATGTGTACACCCATCCCATAGGATTAGGTGTCAACGATTGCTGTTGTGGCAGCATCATTTTGGTATCAGAGTAGGAAAAAACTCTTTGAAGGTACAAGTTTGTTTTAATTAAATTAGAATGAATGCATGTGTGATGGAGAAAATAAAAGGAGATCAGATTTTGAATCTGATATATTGCAGCACATAGAGATACAGTGCAGATGAGAGGTGAAACAAGATCACACAAAGATCTTGAAGGTGAGTTGATAAGTGTTATTTTAACTCTGGTTTGAAGATTATGTTTTCAGAATTCAGGTTGCAGGCGGTTGAATAAAATCTCAGCAAAAGAAGACCACAAATTTAAGAGCAGTGATAAAGGAAACTGGTAAGAGTTTCTGAGTAAAGTGTGGAACAGAACCTTGAATAAATTCCAACTGAGGTTGGATAAAAAGGACAATTGTGTTCTTAAAAGGTGCATATGAGTTGAAGCCTAGAAGGAGCAGAGAGGAATGCTCAAGAGGTTCCAGAAGATAGAGAACCAGTGCTTGCCAAAAGACCAAATCCAAAGAAAAGGATTGGTGAGGTAAGTTGTAACAAGGAGGACTTGTTATTGAGGCTTTAGTACAGCTCATGGTGAATGAGTGAGGAACTCATGAAGATAGAAATGGAGAAGAAGATGACTATTGATAGTCATAGAAGAGATAGCAGAGGTTCTGAGAGAGACCACAACAAAAGAAACAAGAAAGAAGATGCCAAGGCAAATGGCATATGGAAGCAGCTGACTAATGAAGAATATGACAAAGATTTAGCTGAGATAAGAGAACAATTTAATAAATTGACAATGATGATAGAAGAAAACCAAAGATATGGTTGGATCATGAAGAAGAAAGTAAAGTGGCAGAGGCTAAAACAGAAGAGAGAACAGCAAGTGAATACGTAATTAGCAGAAGAGCTAAGAAAGCTTGAACAGATGATGAGCGTGCAATTGGGATGTGAAGAACTTAGAGAAGCTGAGTTGAAAATGGAAGTTTCCATTTGTGAAGTAGGACAGGGAGAAATTCCGAGTGAAGTTGAAGACTGGAGATCTGTGAAAGATCTTATGAATTATTGTGAAGATTTAAGATAGCAAGAAGTTTACCTTGCTAAAGAGGGAATTATTGATGATTTCCTGATTTGTTGGGCAAGTTCAGATCAGCCGGATGGTGTAAAGCTTTGTATTTTTTAGTCTAATAGTTTTGATGTGATTATAGGTTTTACAGAAGAGGATGAGAAATCTTTTGAAGCTATCAAAAGTATGGGAGAGTATCTTCCAGAAGATAAATACTATGAGTTAAAGAATGATGAATAATGTCTCTTGAATGAGGAAATAAATGATACATTTATATTTGAAGTTGTTACAACACAAGAAGAATTTATTGTGAAAGAAGGAGAAGAGATTCAGTCTGAAGCACTGATATGTGAAGCAACAGTTGAGATTATTGAAACTTGTAATTTTCAAACTGGAAATTTGTGTATAAATGCAGAAATTGTAAGTGATGATGAAGTACTTAAGGAATTCCAAAAAGAAATTGCATTGCTGGAATATTTGTTGGAAAACTCAGAGTATGACAGGGAGATTGCAGAAGACAAAGTTCACTACAGTGGACAAGAATAGAGAAATATCATGGAAGCAGATGATGTGGAAGAAAGACTTGTTGACAGTCTGAAGAGTTCTTTAGAGAATTCTTTAAGGAGAATGAATCAGCATACTGATGTGCTGATAAAGGAGGAAAATTCAGAGCAGCATATTGAAATGTTGCCAGAGGAAAGAAAGGCACTGAGACCTTATGGTTTTTATTTTAATAATTGTTTTGTGAATACAGGTTTTGTTGCAGATGCTGGAGAAAATTTGACACAGTTGGGCAGTCAAGTAAAGGAGAAGGAAAAAAAATTTGTGGAAGTCTTTAATCCATGGAATAAAGAAATTAAATTACTATAAATTATGCTGAAGAATCAGGATTCAATACAGGAAGAGAAAGAACTTGAAGAAATACAGAATGTGAAGGTGCAAGAATTAGAGGACATCAACAACAAACTAAAGCAAAGAGATGAAGATAGTAGTAAAGGGGCATACCATGTACCAGTCCAATGAATTGCTGAAGAAAAGAGACAAACAAATTGTCATAAGTGACAATCTGGAAGAAGTTAGTAATTGCAGAAAACAAGAGGGTAAGGATGATAAGGTGGCAGTAAGAATAAAAGTTCAACAATCAAGAGATGAAAGAAATCAGCAATCAGAAGATTTATTGGGCAGAGAAATTGAACTGATAAGAAGGATAATGATGAAAGTGAGGAAGACATCAGCAAGAAAGAAAAGAAGCAGCAACAGCAAAAGGAAGACAGTAAAAGACTGTGAAAGTACAACCAGTGGAGCAAAGCAGCATAAAGTGTGGATACATGGAGAGAAACAATAAACAACAGCAGAATTAGATGATAAATTACAGAACAAGGTATGGGATCCAGGAAGACAAAGATTAAAAGCACATGATCAGGAGATCATGATTATTTTTTAACCTTGGGAGTCTGATGCAGGAGCATTAGGCTCAGAAAATCCTTTGTATTTTAATAGATATAGGGGTCTTGTGTTTTCAAAAGAATATTAGTTTCTTATGTAATTATTAATGTTTTTTGAGTGATTTTAATGAGAGATATTAAATATTGAGAGAAATTTTTAAATGTTCCCGAATGATTGGAGAACATGAGGGAAGTAGGATAGTTGAGATTTCATAGGGATTGAGAGATTTAGAAATTAATTGTAAATCTTAAGTTAGAATTAGTTTCATGATTTTATGGGATGAGAGAGGATCCTTAGGGATTAGTTGAGGCAAATAAGGAATTAGAAGATATTCAGGGTTTGTTGAGATAATGGAGGATCTGAACCTAAATTGGTTCATAATATTTTGTATAAATTATAAAGCCTCAAGGCAAAAGAAGACAGTAGTCAGTAGAAGAGTTTTTAGGTAGAAAGTAGGGTTTTGGACAAACAAAGGTTTGTTGTGGTAAGCCTACGAGCAGTTGTAGAAAAGGGCCATTGATTAGAAGATCAGGCTAGGGACAAGAGGTCTTTTGTAATTATTTGATTACATGTATATATATGGAGGAATTTGATTTCTGAATTATTGTGTGCACTGATTTATTGAGTTTCAATGAAGGAATGAATGATCAGGTGTCTGATAAAACTCTGAAATAAGGGTTTGAAATGGTGGTTCTGTATACAATGGAAAAATTGATGTAAATTTCGAGACAGGGTATAATGTCAATATTGTGACTTGAGTTGAAGTGCATAAATGGTTACATATATATTTGATAAGACTAGATGAGGTTGTTTTTGTTAAATTCAGTCATCGATCACTGAAAGGATCGATGACACGGAAGAGAAACTGAATTTTTAATTCAGCATTTGGGGTACATTGGATCATATGTATTAGAAGTACATCCAATTGAACAGCGAATGCAGATCGAGACTGGAACAAAGGTTTGATTTAAATTGATATTTAAGATAATGGAGAAGAAACTTCTAATTTCTTACTTCACATTGACATGTTGTTTTGAAAGCCCATATTCCACATAGAAGAGGAACAGAGGAGTGGTTTTGAAAACCTCCAAAGGGGTTTTCGCACAACCTTTAAAGGATAAATGGTGAAAATATGTGGTTTGGAACTACGCACATATGGAACCATGAGTAAATGGAAATTGGAACAGTGAAGACTGGTTTGAAAACCGTAAGTGGTTTTCGGGCAACTTTAGAGTGGTAAGCGGTAATTATTGAAATGAACGCGATACACCCCAGCGAGTGACGCGTGGCGTCACAAAACCACTTTTTTGCGTAGATTTGAAACCTTAAAGGGTGTGCATCTTTGTTACGTGATAATCGTTGGATTGTTGGGTTGGAGCGCGATGAAGCGTCAACCGTCGGATGTATGAGCATATGTTTCTTTGGTAAAGTGTGGGCCATATATGATTTAACACGCAAGCGGGCCTTGACATATGTGCGGCCTGTTGATAGGTGGAAAGGGTAAGTTATAAAGTGTTATGTTAACTTTATAATATAAATTTTGGGTTAAATTAAATCTCATCAAGGTTGAAATAAATGTGGGCCCGAAATTATATGGGTTTTATCCAAAGTCGAATTTCTAATGAAATGTGAAGTTGTGGGGCTGAAATTTTATATTACTATTTGTTGGCATATTTGGTATTTTTAACCAAATTCCAACATTGATGCGATATTCATGAAATGGGTTTTGGTATATGGTTTTAACCATCGATTGAAAAGGTAAGCTTTCGCATTAGATTTTGTCCCAATTTCAGGATTATTTTGGGTTATGAATGAACCATGCATTTTTGTATGGAGAATGTGGGTTTTTGCTATTGTGGCAGCATCAATAATCGAATTCGTAAAATTGTAATTTTTGTGAGCGTGTGAGATGGATTGATGTTGTTGTTGTGTATGGTGGTTTTGTTCAGTGATTAGAGATTGTTGAAGTTGTTTTGATGGTGGTATTGTGTTTATGTCGAGTGTTTGAAGAAAGAAATTTATGTGTTTATGTAAGGGAATGACCTTCATGATTTGATTTTGAAAATTGTATAAAAGATTAGTCATCGAGTTCGAGGAAGTGGTAGCTTTCAAATCATAGGTTGTAGCTCATTTTAGTTGTAGTTTATAAATCAGGGAGTAGTTGCTTCCTTCTAGTTGTAGCCATAGAACTTTGTAATAGCAAGTAGGGGCTTGCCTTTGTGAAGTAAATTGAAGAAATAGTTTTAAGAATATATGTGTACTTTTTTTGGTACTTATGTTGATTATTTACATGCTCATTTGAATTAATTATTGAAGTATTCGTTGTTGTCCTAACATATTTTTCAAATTAAAGAAAGTTTTTTAAAATCCTACAATACTGATTCACCCACCCCTCTCAATATTTTCCTAGTTTCTAACAACCTACAATAGCCACACCACTCCTTAAATCCTAGGTTCTTCATGGTTTCCTCTTTCCTAGCATGTAGAGTTGATAGAGTTAAGCATTAAAGTTCTTAGGGTCAGTGTTCATCAGTTAAATCTAATGTGTGATGAACCAATTGCTTTTCAGATTGATGTTAGCTTAAAGTATTTTAATTCACTATGAGCTAATAATCCACTAGGAGGACGTTTCCCTAGCACAATAAATAGTCCAAACAACAATCGAACATCAATAAAAAATGGTACCTAGAAAAAATGATTGACATACCCCCTATGGTTATCAAACATTGGTACCATTATCCCACATCAAGCCAAAACTATAAGAAAAAATAAGTAATAAGCATGTGAGATCTGATTGAGAGGAGCATCCAAATAAGGGATTCTCATCCCTTCTCATTGTTGTTCATATATTTATTGAAGTGGTCGGAATTACATGCCATGTGACAATTTTATCAGTTCTTTGATACTTTCCACGTGACGACTTAAAAGCATTAAACATACTTTGGTACTATTCAATGATTAAGGGATGATTTGTTGAGTTAAACTGCCATTAATCATAAGCTCCCGTGTTTTTGATGTGATCCAAAGCACCCCATTTCCCTAATTTTCTTTTATTTTCTCATAAAACATGGAGAATCTGATGTCATAAAATGAGATTATTTCTTGTCTACTTTATTTCAAAAAATAGGCTAGATGATTGTCTCTCAACTTTGAATTGTATACCATATTGACTGATAATATTCCTGGAGTATTTGATGACTCTAATTGATTGCATGTCAATGCCTTTTACTATTTTTAGCCCTTGCATTAGAGTATATGTTTTTGATCTATTGTTGGAAGTGACACCAAGCACCCAAGCATAATAAACTTCAATTATCCCTCTAAGGTCCATGATGACCCCACTACGTGAACCCTTAATTAAGCTGAGAGGGGGAGTGAATCAGTTCTTCATTCAGTCTTTAAAACCTTTTATTCAAACTTATTTACACCTTCATTTCATATCGAATTTAATGTGTGAGTAATCTTAGAATGTAAGCAGCAAGTATTAGTATAATATAGCGATAGAATTAATATGAGAGTAGCAGGTATTAAGCAGATGATACATATCAGATCAATACATAAATATCATGCACAGAGACTCCAGATATAAGTGGAAACCCATAAAGGGAGAAAAACACATCTTATTATTTTTGTGATGCAAAGGCAAGCTCCAGCTCCCTCTCACCACTGTTTTTCTGCAGGCACCAACCTACAGGAGGCTCCAACCCTTTAGTCTCAGCAGGTTACAATCCCAGGAAGCACCAACTCCTCAATTTATCAAACTAAATGTTTGCTGATTTACTTCAGATATCAGCTCTGTTCTGTAGCTTCTCTTTCTGCTCTTCTTCTCTTAATCTTCTCTGCTTTATTCTTCTATACTCCGCATTCTCTATATTTGCTCTCTCTCACTATTTGAGCTTATCAAATTGATATTATATATAGAAATTCTCACATGACTGTTTGTATTTCATAAGGAATTTGGAGTGAATAGTCATGACTCTTTGGTTTCTGTCTTCTTATTCCTTTTTCCAACTCATTTTTAGAATTACTACAATATGTACAAATTTCCATGCTATAGTGGGATTTTGTCTTTTCCTAGGATACTTGCTTTTGCATCACAAACAATAAAAATAATTACAACATTTACATTCACATTTTTAATTACACATTTCAATTTCACTCAGCTCCTTTTCTGGATTTTGGCTTTACTGGATTTGTCTTTTTCTGCTGATGTTAAGAACCTGTTCTGCATAAACTTTGTTCACTGTCATCTGCATATTCCCTGTTTTCTGTGCTTATTCACCTGTCCAACTCATTCCTGTACATGTTTCTGTTCACCGAAATTTCATCTCTGCATGCTTTCCTCTTCTTTTCCTTTTCCATAATTGCATTCAAGTTTCATGCCCAATCATTTCCCAAGTCCGGACAATCTCACACTGCACTTATTCTACGCTGGCAAACTCAAACAAAATAAGTCTCTGTCATTTTAATGTTGGAAAACAAGGCCTGTCTTAGACCCCAAGGAGAAGTTGGTCTTACTATAGCGTGGCTCTGTCAGCGTTTCCCTTAGTTCACCCCCACGGTTCTTTATTTTATTGGCAATTTTATTTATCAGTTTTGGAGAAATTGATAAATAAATACAATTAGCAGCTTTTGAATGTCATATTGTATTTCCCGGCTTATATAATCGTCTCCCAAAATTTATATTAATACTCCACTTTTTAAATAAACATATAAATTCTTGACTTTTCAATTATATCTCAATTTATATTGGTTTTACATTTTATAAATATTAACTTCAATAACCAGATCCAGGCACACCACCTATACTCATGTTAATGGATTAAACAAATGTGCACACAAGCTCTTTTGATCCTTCTGAGTCCCCATTGCTGGAATAACATCTTGAGGTTGGTTGGGATACAACCTCCACAGAGCAGGGGCATGCTACCTAACAGAGACTCACACAACCATGCACGTTCGGAAAAACTAAATAGAGTATAATGAGAAAGTTACCCGTAGGTCCTACGGTTGAAGAAGATCCCGCAGGGTTCAAACCCCCAGCAACCGTCCTTCCTTCTTAACCTGAAAGACAAGAAGAAACAAGCACAAAGGACTGGTTGTACAGCATATATCTACTCTAAATGTTAGCGAGATTCATATAAAACATTAAATAAATCATAATGAATGCTTGTATAACAAATATTCTCATACATATAAGCATACACTAACACATTTATTTCGGGAACAGCATGGTACTTCTGTATTATAAATAGCATGTACAAAAGTAACAAGTGGAGAGATCACCTGATCCTTCCAAGGCCTTCGCAGACCGTCGTCCGGATCTGTCCAGCCCTTGCCTCGCTAAGACTCCTTCCAAACTGGTGCATACGAGATAACATATAAAGGGATGTGTATCTCAAGGAAACAAGGGTTTCCTATAATGAACTGGGAAAGTGCAGGAGGCACGGGGAATCGGACTTGGATAGGGAATACCAACAGAGTATAATATCAATAATTCTCTCTCCCCCTTAGGCCATACACATGAGGGCTTTTTATAGTCCCTCCAAGTAGTTTCAGCAGTTGGAAACAGTTGGCCACGGGCTGGGGTGGTTGAACTACCTGAGTAACCATCAACCCAGCGTGAAATTAGGGATTTTTTATAGATTTTTTAATCATTTTAATGGCATACGTGGAAAATTCTAGTTGGACTCGCGTATATACGCGGAAAATCACGGGCATAGTCGCGTATGGGGGATTTTACACTGTTTTTAAGTGAATTTGTCCAAGTCTGTAGGAATGGGTGCCCAAAAGCCATGAAGCAATCATGAATCATGTCAAGGTGAGAAATGATGCTATCATGAGTTATTTAATACGGCATCACCAATCGATGTAGTTCGATGTCCCTTCTTGAGATCGACGACAGAGTGTGCATTTCGCTGGCATCAACATCATTTTTAACGCGCGATGGCGCACTTATGACGGTTTTCCAACCTCGCACATGCCACGTGTCAAAAATCCTGTGGAATCGCTGCCTGACCAATTACAGCTTACTCGCCTAAAGCGGTGTGAAGAGGGGCAACCCACCTTGTAAACCCGCTCGTGGTTTTGCTACAGTGATTGACCGCGGTTGTACATCTGGTTTGCGCTCTCATGTGTATATTCTCGTTTATTAACTCCGGGTTTAATCTCCGGTTGAGGAATTCAATTAACACGAATAAACAAATGTATTTCTTTCTATCAAGCGGGAATTCTATTATCATAAAAACAGAGTTAAGTGATCACGGTTTCACGCAGGGTTCTTCTATGAGTGGGGTTAAATGCACAGGGATTATTCGAATGAATTTACGACTATGGTTCCGCTCCATTATAAGTGGCCTTGGTCTCTGGAATTTCAACACGGTCCTGCCATATATATAACGCACAGTTCTACCATATATAAAACCTCCATGTCAATCGAATACAAGTGCTCTGTTCAAAAATGGGGATAATTTCAAACATAATTCAAACAGTGAATCCCAACTGATTCAAAGCATATCCAATCTCATTGCATTCCACTACACATTTGAATATAAATCCCGGAATGTTATGTGGAACGCCCGGCTGTATAAAAGATTCTCGGAATTTATATATATGTGTACATATATATAACGGCTTTGTCACTCTGCCTCTGTCTCTACTGCTGTGATAACGGCTCTATCTTCGTATTTGCTTCCTCTGCCTCTTCCTTTCTCCTTTATATTCATTTCCTCTTTGTTGCCTCCATTGTCTGTCTTTGTCTCCTTGTAATTGTTCCTGTCTCTGCATCTTCTACCTCCTTTGCCATCAATGAAAACATTTCCAACAGTCTCCCCCTTTGGCATTGATGGCAATACATTTTCTCTGTTTACCTTCTCTTTCTCATGTTGTTTGCTCTTCCTCCCCCTTTGACATCAATGGAAAAGGGTTTCTTTTTGCATTTCCTCTCTCTGAGTTATGTTTAGGCCCTCTTCTGCTGAATTTATACCATGCTGCTCCATAGTGATGTATAAGACTTGTTGAGAGAACACTTTGAGGATTATCGAATTTGAATATACACTATAAATTGATACAGTTCTTTCACTTGTATAGAGCTAAAAGTGAGAATAATGATATTTCATAGAATACATTGTATCAACTTTATCTAGTCAGAGATGTATGATTGGATTCAGCAACTAAAATGCTGAGAGGCTTCAAATGATAATCACTACTCGTCTTTTATGTTTCAGATTCTTAATATAATGTTTCAGAGCAAAATACTGATCCTTTTTCTCTGTAATTGACTTTTTGATGCTTGAGTAACGTAGATAGCTCTAGGATAATAACTTGGTGTTCTTTTGCCTTAATCCTTTGATCTTGAGGACTTGATTCATGCTTTCCTTGCTGACTGTTCTCCTCCTAGAATGATATTTTCATTTTTGTTTTCCCCCTGAAACTGTGCTTTCTCTTCATATCAGAGAGTAGCATCGACAGATACTACCCCTAATTTGTCTCTCAAATATTCAAATGGCTCTCTGGCAAGTGGTTTGGTAAATATATCTACTGTCTGTTCTTTTTTTGGTACATACTCCGGTTTTACTATCTTTTGAGCTACTTGTTCTCGGAGAAAGTGATACTTGATTGGAATATGTTTGGTTTTTTAGTGAAGCACAGGATTTTTAGATATACTTATAGCACTTGTATTATCACATTTGATTGAGATAGGTTCATTAATGCTTACCTTCATGTCTTGAAGAGTCTGCTTCATCCACATGACTTGTGTACAACATGTTATTCTTTTGCAATATATTCTCCTTACACATTGTAGATAAGGAGATGATGTTTGTTTCTTGCTTAACCTGCCACCAGACTATCTCTAGATAGAATGCACCTTCCACTTGTACTCTTCTGTCATCCACACGAGATGGTCAGTACATATGTGTATCTTGATAAAGTGGAATTTTGCCAGGATTACCAAAGTCCATCTTGTGTTGTTCTTGTAGATATCTGAATATTCTTTTAAATTTGCCAGAAGGTGATTTTGTTTAGGTACTTGATACTCAGCCACTAGTCCTACTGCTAGCATGATGTCTGGTCTTGATGCAGTCAGGTACAATAGACTTCCAATCATGGATCTGTAGAGTTTTTGATCTATATCAGCAGACCCATCATCAGCACACAGCTTGCGGCCTGTGGTCATGGGAGTTGACACAGGTTTGCATTCCTCCATTTTGAACTTTTTCAGCATTTCCTTTAAGTATTTTTCTTGTGAGATGAATGTACCTGTGCTCCTTTGCTGAATTTGAAGTCCTAAATAGAAACTGAGCTCTCCAATCATGGACATTTCAAACTCTAATTTCATCTCTTCTGCAAATCCTTTTGCTAGCTCATCTCTGTTGCTTCCAAACATAATGTCATCAACATATACAACAACAATTAGGAGTTCATTTTCATGCGCTTTTATGTATAGATTGATGTCTACTCCACCTCTCTTAAAACCCTGTTTTTGCAAATATTTGTCCAGTATTGAGTACCAAGCACGAGGAGCCTGTTTCAGTCCATATAGGGCCTTCTTCAGTCTGCACACATAGTCTTCTTTGTCTGTCAATGAGAAGCCTTTTGGTTGTTCCATGTAGACTTCTTCTTCTAAGTCTCCATTCAGAAATGTAGATTTTACATCCATTTGATATACTTTGAAGTTTTGATAGCATGCAAATGCTAGGAACATTATGATAGCTTCCATTCTGGCTACAGGGGAAAATGTTTCATCGTAATCAAGTCCTTCAATTTGTGAGTATCCTTTGCAGACAAGTCTGGCTTTATTCCTGATTACTTGTCCTTCCTCATTCATTTTATTTTTGAATACCCATTTTGAGCCTATGACATTCTTCTCAGCAGGTCTAGGAACTAGTTCCCAGGTATTGTTCTTCTCAATTTGGTCCAATTATTCATTCATTGCATTCACCCAAGACTTGTCCTTGCTGGCTTCTTCAAATTTCTTTGGCTCTATTTGTGACAACATTGCTATGTATACCTCTTTTGTCTATTCAGTTAGCTGCCTTCTTGTCTGCACTCCTACACTCTTGTCTCCAATGATTTGATCTTTTGGATGGTTCTTTTGAGTGTATCTCGAGGGGGTTTTCGAGTTCAGTTCAGTATCTTCTGATTTCTTGCTTGTTTCATCATCATCTTGGTCCTCTTCTTCATGATTTTCTGAATAGATGCTGCAGTCTATATCTCTTGTCTTGTTTGGGAGTTCTTCATCAAATCTTACATCAATACTTTCTACAATTTTTCGAAGAGTCTTGTTGTAGCATCTATATCCTTTACTCTTGGATGCATATCCTAAGAATATTCCTTCATCTGCTCTTGCATCAAACTTCCCCAGATTTTCATCATTATTTTTTATGTAGCACTTGCTGCCAAAAACTCTAAAGTGCTTGATTGATGCTGGTTTACCATGCCATAGTTCATAAGGAGTCTTATCACTATTAGGTCTTAAATGAGCTTTGTTTAGAATATGTACTGCTGTGTGTACAGCTTCTACCCAAAAGGTTTGAGTAATGTTGCTCTCTTGCATCATAGCTTTGGCCATTTGTTGTACAGACCTGTTTTGTCTCTCTGCTACTCCATTCTGCCGAGGTGTCCCTGCAATAGCAAATTATTGCTTTATCCCATGTTCATTACATAGGTCTACAAAGTCATAATCTGTGAATTCACCTCCTCTGTCTGATCTGATACATTTAAGTTTGCATCCAGTTTGATTTTCGGCTAATGCTTTGAATATCTTAAATTTTTCCAGTGCTTCTGATTTGTTCTTGAGAAAAGCAACCCATGTCATTCTGGAGAAATCATCTATTATCAGCATGAAGTAGGATTATCCACTTGGTGTCTTAGTTCTAGCAGGTCCACATAGGTCCATGTGCACAAGCTGGAGTGGTCTTCTTGTTGATAGCTCATCTTTAGATTTAAAGGATGTGCGAGTCTGTTTCCCCAATTGACAAGATTTGCATATGGTATTTGAAGGTCTTCTTATTTCTGGCATATTTCTGACGGCTTTCTTCTTGCTCAGTCTGATGATATGGTCGAAGCTGAGATGTCCCAATCTCCTATGCCATAACCATGACTCCTCAAGTTTGCTAAGATGGCAGGCTTCATCCTCCTCTTTCACTATGTACACATTACTCTCTGTTCGAAAACCTTTGAGCAGAGTCTTTACTGTTGTGCTTGATCTGACTTCACAATCTTGAGCTCTAAAAAGAACTTCACAACCTTTGTCACACATTTGACTGACACTCAGTAAATTTTCCTTCAGCCCATCTACAAATAGTACATCTTGGGCGTTTCCTCTACCATTGTCTATGCTGACTGAGCCTTTTCCCTTGATCTTACCTGATTTATCATTTCCAAAAGTAACATTGCCAGATTTCTTTTCATCGAGAGTTATAAACTTGATTTTGTCTCCAGTCATGTGTTTAGAGTAGCCACTGTCCAAATACCACTGGCTTTTCAGATCTTGAGCAGTTAGAGCCAGGTCACACTTATTCTCCTTCTTTTTCCACTGGAGGCATCCTTCTGTTTGATATCTTTTGTGAGGTGATGAATTGCATCCTTTTTTAGGACATTTGGAAGGCATATGTCCAGCTTGATTGCACATAAAGCATTTGATCATAGTTTTTGCAGAATTGTGAGTATGAGCAGACTTTCTTTGATTCATAAACCTCCTTGAAGTGTTGAAAATCAATCTTTGTCCATACTTTCTACACTCAATGATTTTATGGCCAAATTCTTTACAATAAAAACAGTAACCATAGAAACAACTTGCATACCTGATGTGAGTTTGTCTTCTCCAGTTGTTTATTTGAGACAGTCTCTTTACTATTTGCATCTTTAGCTGGTTTGAATTACTCCTCCTTGCATGAAAATATGCAGCAATGTGTCCCAGCTTGTGGCAGACATAACAGGTGGCATTCTTCATAGGAGGCAAGAATCTCCTTTGATGGTTTCCAAATTTGATATAATCAGGAGTATATGATCCTTTCTCTGTTGTCTTAGTATTTGTTGCAATATTTGTTATTAGAGGTTTCTTCTGGTCTCTGTCTTTCTCATTACATGTTTCTTCCTTTGTAGGAATTATTTGAGTTGCTTCATCAGCCTTCTTTGCTTTCACAAAAATTATATTTTTGTTTTCCTTTTCTTTGCCTTTACTTGATTATCCTTCATAGCCTATCCCAGTTTTTATTAGAGGAGATCTTTGAGCATCCAAGATTTCATTCAACTTACCAGAGCTTGTCATTTGAGAAGGGTGTATAGACACTTTCTGTTGGGCACTTTCTAATTTCTTCCTCAGACATACAATTTCTTCTTCCAGCTTCTCTTGTTCTCGAGTTTTATCCTTGATTTGTTGAAGTAACATATCTTCAATCTTCTTGGCTTCTTCAAGCTTTACCTTCAGCTGCATGAGGACTTCTGAATTTTGTTCTCCCTTCACACATCTGAGGAGAATCTCCTTTTGTTTTCTGCACTTTAGTTTGAGTCTGTCAATCTCCTCCATAGCACTTATTAGCTCCCCCTCAAGGTCAACTTCTCCTTCTTCTTCATCTTCTAGCAAGAGTCCTTCAAGTTCTTCTATGGCCATCATTAAAAATTCAGAGGTTCCTTCTTCTCCTGAGGATTCATCTGAGTCTTCAGATGTACTGCTGTCTTGTTGAGCATAGAAGGATTTTCTGCTGAATCTCTTTCCTTTCTGCCAGTTCTTTGATGTATTTTTCTCTGATTCTTGAGCCTAATTCCTTACTTTCTTGTGAGGACACTTAGCAGCATAATTTCCAACTCTTCCACAGTTAAAGCATTTGAAGGGTAGTTTACCTTTGTATCTACCTGAGCCTCTATCTAGTTTCTTGACAAATTTAGCCTCTTCTTCATCAGAGCAAGAGCATATGTCTTCCTTTTCTTCTTTCTTCTTTTCTGTTTTAAAAGTTGCCTCCCTCGTACTTGGTTTCTTCTGTGGAAGCCTCATCTCATATGCTGTTAGATTTCCAAGTAGTTGGTTCATGGTCAAGGTCTCCCAATCGGCTATTTCTTCTATAGCAGACACCTTGGGATTAAATCTGGATGGAAGAGATCTTAGAATCTTTTGCACAATTATACTTTCTGGCATGGTTTCTCCAAGAGCTTTCATATTGTTAACAATTTCTGCAACTTTTAAGAAGAAGCTGCCAACATCTTCATCATCATTCATTTTTAAATTTTCAAATTGGGCTCTATATACTTGAAGTTTGGCAGTCTTTACCTTTTTATTTCCCTCATGGATATTCTCTAGAGTGTCCCACATATCTTTGGCAGTCTTACTGTGCATTATTTTGATAAACTCAGCTTCACATAGTCCATTTAAGATTGCATTCATTTCTTTTGCATTAGCTACAAAGCTTTGTTTAGCTTCTTTCTCTGAATCAGTTGACTTTGTGACATATCCAAATTCCACAGCATCCCAAACTTCTAATCCTAAAGACATTATATATGCTTTCATTCTGATTTTCCAGAAGGCATAATTAGCACCAGTGAAGTAAGGTGCTTTATTGGTTGAGCTTCCTTCTTGACTAGCCATCTTGAGGGCCTAGGATCTCCTTTCAGTTGTTAGACTGATACAAAAGGAACCTGCTCTGATACCAAATGTTGAACCCTTAATTAAACTGAGAGGGGGGGAGTGAATCAGTTTAACACATTCCTGATCTCTTAAAACTTTTCATTAAACTTATTTACACCTTCATTTCATATCGAATTTAATGTGTGAGTAATCTTAGAATGTAAGCAGCAAGTATTAGTATAATATAGCAATAGACTTAATATGAGAGTAGTAGGTATTAAGTAGATGATACATATCAAATCAATACATAAATGTCATGCACAGAGACTCCAGATATAAGTGGAAACCCATAAAGGGAGAAAACCACATCTTATTATTTTTGTGATGCAAAGGCAAGCTCCAACTCCCTCTCACCACTATTTTTCTGCAGGCACCAACCTACATGAGGCTCCAACCTCAATTCTGCAAGCTACAACTTGCAGGGAAGCACCAACTCCCTCAATTTATCAAACTGAATGTTTGCTGATTTACTTCAGATATCAGCTCTGTTCTGTAGCTTCTCTTTCTGCTCTTCTTCTCTTAATATTCTCTGCCTTATTCTTCTATATTCTGCATTCTCTATATTTGCTCTCTCTCTCCATTTGAACTTATCAAATTGATATTATATATAGAAATTCTCACATGACTGTTTGTATTTCATAAGGAATTTGGAGTGAACAGTCATGACTCTTTGGTTTCTGTCTTCTTATTCCTTTTTCCAACTCATTTTTAGAATTACTACAATATGTACAAATTTCCATGCTACAGTGGAATTTTGTCTTTTCCTAGAATACTTGCCTTTGCATCACAAACAATAAAAATAATTACAACATTTACATTCACATTTTTAATTACACATTTCAATTTCACTCAGCTCCTTTTCTGGATTTTGGCTTTACTGGATTTGTCTTTTTCTGTTGTTGTTAAGAACCTGTTATGCATACACTTTGTTCACTGTCATCTGCATATTCTCTGTTTTCTGTGCTTATTCACCTGTCCAACTCATTCATGTACATGTTCCTGTTCACCGAACTTTCATCTCTGCATGCTTTCCTCTTCTTTTCCTTTTCCATAATTGCATTCAAGTTTCATGCCCAATCATTTCCCAAGTTTGGACAATCTCACACTGCACTTATTCTACGCTGGCAAACTCAAACAAAATAAGTCTGGTCATTTTAATGTCTCAATTCACTGAATTTAGACCCCAAGGAGAAGTTGGTCTTACTGTAGCGTGGCTCTGTCAGCGTTTCCCTTAGTTCACTTCCACGGTTCTTTATTTTCTTGGCAATTTTATTTATCAATTTTGGAGAAATTGATAAATAGATACAATTAGCAACTTTTGAATGTCATATTGTATTTCCCGGCTTATGTAATCGTCTCTGAACTTTATATAATTGTTCAACCCTTTATAACTTTATATTAATACTCCACGCCTTTTTAAATAAATGTTTACAATAACCTTTGGCAATTCAATTATATCTCCGACTTATTAATGGTTCAGCACTTTATAAAGATTTAACTTCGTAATAACCCGTGGATCCAGGCCCACCTATAACTCAATGGACCAATCAAATGCGCGCGTCGTACCTTGTTTATCCCTCGTGCATCTCCGTTATCGTCTGAGCATCTACTGCAAGCAACCACCGTCCGATGTCCCTTCTTCAGATCAACGACCCGTGTGCATTTAGCTCGGCATCCAACATCGATTTTTAACGCGCGATGGCGCACTTTAATGGGCGGTTTTCCAACCTCGCCTATGCCACGTGTCAACAATCCTATGGAATCGCTGCCCAACCAAAGATTACCGCTTACTCGCCTAAAGCGGTGCGAAGAGGGGCAACCCACCTTGTAAACCCGCTCGCGGTTTTGCTACAGTGATTGACCGCGGTTGTACGTCTGGTTTGCGCTCTCCTGTGTATATTTTCATTTATTAACTCCGGGTTTAATCTCTGGTTGAGGAATTCAATTAACACGAACAAACAAATGTATTTCTTTCTATAAAGAGGGAATTCTATTATCATAAAACAGAGTTAAGTGACCACGGTTTCACGCAGGGTTCTTCTATGAGTGGGGTTAAATGCGCAGGGATTATTCGAATGAATTTACGACTATGGTTCCGCTCCATTATAAGTGGCCTTGGTCTCTGGCATTTCAATACGGTCCTGCCATATATATAGCGCACAGTTCTACCATATATACAACCTCCATGTCAATCAAATACAAGTGCTCTGTTCAAAAATGGGGATACTTTCAAACATAATTCAAACAGTGAATGCCAACTGATTCAAAGCATATCCAATCTCATTGCATTCCATTGCACATTTGAATATAAAGCTCGGAATGTTATGTGTAACGCCCGGTTGTATAAAATATTCTCGGAATTTATATATATATGTACATATATATAACGGCTCTGTCACTCTGCCTCTGTCTCTACTGCTGTGATAACGGCTCTGTCTCCGTATTTGCTTCCTCTGCCTCTGCCTTTCTCCTTTATATTCATTTCCTCTTTGCTGCCTCCATTGTTTGTCTTTGTCTCCTTGTAACTGTTCCTGTCTCTGCATCTGCTACCTCCTTTGCCATCAATGACAACATTTCCAACACACTCTTGCACCTACCACCCCATGTATAGCTTTAGTGGGCCTAATGTTTAAGATCATGTGTTTCCTCTTAAGAGGTTACAATTTCAAATCCAAATGGAGATAGAATATGTATGCCTCCGTAGACTTTAGCAGTCAAATTGCTGCATTTAGGTGGGCCTTTGTCCCCCAAAAAAAGGGTTCTGATACATCAATTTGGTGTTTGGATTGACCATTACCTTAAAATTAGAAAAAAAAAATCGAAGAAACAGGTATGAGAGTTTTATTATAACAAAAAAAACTCAGATCTGGCCTAAAACCATCACATTTCTTCAAAATTACCTATATTCCTTACGGGTTTCAAATATTTTTTCCCTTCTTCCCCACTTGTATCCAAGCCACATTTTTTATTGTAATCGATGTATCACCCTTCGATGAGTGAGCCTTTTTGTCTTTCGTTTCTTTCTTATTTTCCCAATATGCCCAAGAAGTTGCTTTTCTAGTTAGAGGGAGATTCAACATTCACTAAGGTATGTTGCACTCTCGTTGTTGTTGAATATGAAGGATCCTCGTGCACATCTTCTTGACTGGTTAGTGTTTCCTTCGATGGATCCTCTTTGCCAATAACTTCTTCTTGTTTTTCGTTTTCTTCTTTCTTACCCTCAGTCTCTTATTCTTTATATACCGTGTAGTTTTTTCTTTAAGCTCCTTCCCACCATTTCGACCTCCGGTTATTTTTTCAGATTTTGTTGTTCTAAAAACACTTTGGGCAGTTTTTTACTACATGCCCTATTTAATAATATGCACGACATTGAAATGAAACATTTTCATAATCCATATTTTGAACCCACACATAGTCTTGAGTTGTCAGATTAATCTCAACAGCAAAACCCTTTTTGAAATCCATCTCAACACATATTTGAGCATAAACGGTTTTATAAAAATTTACAGATTTTGGGATACAACAATAAAACTTTCCCAATGCATTACCAATGGAAGATAACGTTGGGAGGTTCCAACTACGCAGGGGAAGGTTCGAAAGCCTTACCCAAATGGAGCCATGGAGATTAACGTTGTGACCGGATCAAAGGTGGGAGACCAAGGCTACATGAAAAGGCCAACATTGCCCCAAAACCAGGGCCTTGATTCACAAATATTATGAGTATCCTCAACAATATCAAAAATCACAATAGAAAATCCCTGATCCAAAGGTTAAATATTCACATCATTAATTAAGAAGGGTTTCAACATATCATAAAGCCACTTGTGCATATCAGTAAATTGTGGCCAAAACCCATTAAATATTTAGACCAATCCCTATTTTGAAAAGAAAAATAAATAAATAAAAACTAGTACTAGTGCAATCCTCTTTCAAAGGAAAATTAAGAATCAAAGCTTGTTGGACAACTGAAAGAACAAATCCATATTTTAGCATGACATTCTACGAAACGGAGGCTTGAGTTGCCATTGCTTCAATATATTCCTTCTCTGAATCGCTAGAATTCATCATTGATTAGAGAGTTGTAGAAACACTAGTCGTTGCTCCCCATCCTTCCTCTTATCTCTATGTCCCCTTAAAATTAGATTATTATTAATATTAAATATGGTCTATTTTATTAATAAAAAAAAAATCATGTTTTTTATTTTATTTTGAGCGAGTAAAAAATGAAGAAACCCAATCATTTTTTACTGGAAATTTTCCCCCAATTTGATGGCATTTTGTCGAAAGTTATAATTCCACCTAATTAATGAGAAATTTGACCATAAAATTTTCAAAAGGAGTTTTAGATCACTTAAAGCACACCCATATCATTGAAATTTAAAAAGAAGAACATTAGATCAAGGCATAACTATGCCTTGAAAAAAAGAAAGTGAATTTGTCTACTTTTAACTCACTCCATTTTATTCTCTATTAAATAATTATAACTATTATAATGAATATTTATAACTTTTTTTTTGTGAATTAGAAGAGCCTTTCATTAATCAGAGAAAAATTACATGTAAATTGGCCTGTAAAAGCCCACAAATTGTTTGTATGACCTAGCTTGGAGCACCCGTGCAGCCACTCTCGCTCCCTAGCCCTCGCTCGTTGCTCTCGCCTTTGGCCTCATGGCCCTTCCGGATTCCATCCTGGAGGAGCCTTCCCCTCTCGATCATGCCTCATCCTTCTTGGCCCTCATCGCCTCCTTGGTTCCCCCTCGACAGCGGCTTGCGACCTAGAAATTTGTGAAGAAGCTGACGAAATCCAGGAAGTCTCTCTGCTCCCGGCGATCGCTCAAACAGTCACACTCTCCCTTGCTGAGAAAGGGGCTTATAGGAAAATTCACGGGCCTATGGCCATCGCCAAAGACTGTGCATAAATGGGTTGAGCGCAACTAGTAGGATAAAATGCAAGGGAAAATCTCCATCAGATTTTGTGGCAGGGGTTTCTTCACCTTCCATTTTGAAACAAAAGAAGATAAAGATTTGATCTTAAAAAATGGGCCATACTTCATGGACACCACGGGGCTCTATCTAAAGAAATGGGCACCAGATTTTGATCCTAATCTAGATGTCCCAAATGCGGTCCCAGTATGGGTTTCGCTACCCCATCTACCACTGCATTGTTGGGGGGACAATTTTGTAAGAGCGATCAGGAACGCAGTCAGAAATTTCATAGACAAAAGCGAACCAAAGGACAAAATGCAAGCTTGTGCTAGGATCTACATTGAGGTAGATCTTGGAAAAGGACTCCCAGAGGCAATCAAGCTGAAGGTGGACAATTGGATGCATATCCAACTGCTAGATTATGAACAACTTTCACTAGGGTATGTTGCACTCTCCTTGTTGTTGAATATGAAGGATCCTTGTGCACATCTTCTTGACTGGTTATTGTTTCCTTTGATGAATCTTCTTTGCCAATAACTTCTTCTTGTTTTTCCTTTTATTCTTTTCTTACCCAGAGTCTCTTATTCTTTATATACCGTGTAGTGTTTTCTCTAAACTCCTTCCCACCATTTCGACCTCCGGTTATTATTTCAGACTCTGTTGTTCTACAAATGCTTTGGACATTTTTTTATTACATGCCCTATTTCATAACATGCACAACATTGAAATGAAACATTTTCATAACCCATCTTTTGAACCCACACATAGTCTTGAGTTTTCAGATTAATCTCAGCAAGAAAACCCTTGTTTAAATCCATCTCAACACATATTTGAGCATAAGCGGTTTATAAAAATTTACAGATTTTGGGATATGACAATAAAACTTTCCCAATGCATTACCAATGGAAGATAACGTTGGGTGGTTCCAACTACGCAGGGGAAGGTTCGAGAGCCTTACCCAAATAGGAGCCGTGGAGATTGACGTTGTGACCGGATCAAAGGTGGGAGACCAAGGCTACATGAAATGGCCAACACTGCCCCAAAACCAGGGCCCTGATTCACAAATATTATGAGTATCCTCAACGTTATCAAAAACCACAATAGAAAATCCCTTAGCCAAAGGGTAAATATTCACATCATTAGTTAAGAAGGGTTTCCACATATCATAAATCCACTTGTGTATATCGGTAGATTGTGGCCAAAACCCATTAAATATGTACACCAATCCCTGTTCTAGAAAATAATAATAATAATATGAATATAAATATAAATATAAATAAAAAATAAATAAATAAATAATAATAATAATAATAATAATAAATAATAAAAAATGAAAATGAAAAAATCCAGTGCTAGAGGAATCCTCTTTCAAAGGAACATTAAGAATCGAAGCTTCTTGGACAACTGAAAGAACAAATCCATATTTCAACATGGCACTCTAAATTGAGGCTTGAGTTGCCATTCCTTCAATAGATTCCTTCTTTGAATCGTTAGAATTCATCATTGATTAGAGAGTTGTAGAAACCCTAGTCGTTGCTCCCTATCCTTCCTCTTATCTCTATGTCCCCTTAAAATTAGATTATTATTAATATTAAATATGATCTATTTTATTAATGAAAAATTTTCATGTTTTTTTATTTTGAGTGAGTTAAAAATGAAGAAACCCAATCATTTTTTAGTGGAAATTTTCCCCCAATTTGATGGAATTTTGTCGAAAGTTATAATTCCACCTAATTAATGAGAAATTTGACCATAAAACTTTCCAAAAGGAGTTTTATATCACTTAAATCACACCCATATCATTGAAATTAAAAAAGAAGAACATTAGATCAAGGCATAACTTTGCCTTGAAAAAAAGAAAGTGAATTTGTCTACTTTTAACTCACTCCATTTTATTCTCTATTAAATAATTATAACTATTATAATGAATAGTTATAACTCTTTTTGTTGTGAATTATAAGATTATTTCATTAATCAGAGAAAAATTACATTTAAATTGGCCTGTAAAAGTCCACAAATTGTTTGTATGACCTAGCTTGGAGCACCCGCGTAGCCACTCTTGCTCTCTAGCCCTCGCTCGTTGCTCTCACCTTTGGCCTCATGGCCCTTCCAGATTCCTTCCTGGAGGAGCCTTCCCCTCTCGATCATGCCTCAGCCTTCTCGACCCTCATTGCCTCCTTGGTTCCCCCTCGACAGCGGCTTGCGACCTCGAAATTTGTGAAGAAGCTGGACAAAATCCAAGAAGTCTCTCTGCCTCTGGCGATCACTCGAATGGTCACACTCTCCCTTGCTGAGAAAGGGGCTTATAGGAAAATTCACGGGCCTATGGCCGTCGCCAAACACTGTGCAATGGGTTGAGCACAACTGGTAGGAAAAAACGCAAGGTAAAATCTCCATTAGATTTTGTGGCAGGGATTTCTTCACCTTCCATTTTGAAACAAAAGAAGATAAATATTTTATCTTAAAAAATGGGCCATACTTCATGGACACCAGGGGACTCTATCTAAAGAAATGGGCACCAAATTTTGATCCTGATCTAGATGTCCCAAATGCGGTCCCAGTATGGGTTCTGCTACCCCATCTACCACTGCATTGTTGGGGGGACGATTTTGTAAGAGCGATTGGGAACGCAGTCAAAAATTTCATAGACAGAAGCGAACCAAAGGACAACATGCAAGCTTGTGCTAGGATCTGTGTTGAGGTTGATCTTGGAAAAGGACTCCTAGAGGCAATCAAGATGAAGGTGGACAATTGGACACATATCCAACTGCTAGATTATGAACAACTTTCACTAAGGTATGTTGCACTCTCCTTGTTGTTGAATATGAAGGATCCTTGTGCACATCTTCTTGACTGGTTATTGTTTCCTTTGATGAATCTTCTTTGCCAATAACTTCTTCTAGTTTTTCCTTTTCTTCTTTTCTTACCATGAGTCTCTTATTCTTTATATACTGTGTAGTGTTTTCTCTAAGCTCCTTCCCACCATTTCGACCTCCGGTTATTATTTCGAACTCTGTTGTTCCACAAATGCTTTGGACAGTTTTTTATTGCATGCCCTATTTCATAACATGCACGGCATTGAAATGAAACATTTTCATAATCCATCTTTTGAACCCACACATAGTCTTGAGTTTTCAGATTAATCTCAACAGGAAAACCCTTGTTGAAATCCATCTCAACACATATTTGAGCATAAGCGGTTTTATAAAAATTTACAAATTTTGGGATATGACAATAAAACTTTCCCAGTGCATTACCAATGGAAGATAACGTTGGGAGGTTCCAACTATGCAGGGGAAGGTTCGAGAGCCTTACCCAAATAGGAGTCGTGGAGACTGACATTGTGACCGGATCAAAGGTGGGAGACCAAGGCTATATGAAAAGGCCAACACTGCCCCAAAATTAGGGCCCTGATTCACAAATATTATGAGTATCCTCAACGTTATCAAAAACCACAATATAAAATCCCTGAGCCAAAGGGTAAATATTCACATCATTAGTTAAGAAGGGTTTCCACATATCATAAATCCACTTGTGTATATCAGTAGATTGTGGCCAAAACCCATTAAATATGTAGACCAATCCTTGTTCTGGAAAATAATAATAATAAAATATGAATATAAATATAAATATAAATAAAAAATAAAAATGAAAAAACCCAGTGCTAGAGGAATCCTCTTTCAAAGGAACATTAAGAATCGAAGCTTCTTGGACAACTGAAAGAACAAATCCATATTTCAGCATGGCACTCTACGAAACTGAGGCTTGAGACGCCATTCCTTCAATAGATTCCTTCTTTGAATCATTAGAATTCATCATTGATTAGAGAGTTGTAGAAACCCTAGTCGTTGCTCCCTATCCTTCCTCTTATCTCTATGTCCCCTTAAAATTATTTTATTATTAATATTAAATATGATCTATTTTATTAATGAAAAATTTTCATGTTTTTTTATTTGAGTGAGTTAAAAATGAAGAAACCCAATAATTTTTTATTGGAAATTTTCCCCCAATTTGATGGAATTTTGTCGAAAGTTATAATTCCACCTAATTAATGAGAACTTTGACCATAAAACTTTCCAAAAGGAGTTTTAGATCACTTAAATCACACCCATATCATTGAAATTAAAAAAGAATAACATTAGATCAAGGCATAACTTTGCCTTGAAAAAAGGAAAGTGAATTTGTCTACTTTTAACTCATTCCATTTTATTCTCTATTAAATAATTATAACTATTATAATAAATAGTTACAAATCTTTTTGTTGTGAATTAGAAGAGTCTTTCATTAATCAGAGAAAAATTACATGTAACTTGGCTTGTCAAAGTCCACAAATTGTTAGTATGACCTATCCTGGACTACCCGCGCAGCCACTCTCGCTCATTGCTCTCACCTCTAGCCTCATGGCCCCTCCGAAGTCCATCCTGAAGGAGGATTCCCCTCTCAATCATGCCTCGGCCTTCTCGGCCCTCATCACCTCCTTGGATCCACCTCGACAGCAACCTGCGACCTCGAAATTTGTGAAGAAGCTGGATGGAATCTAGGAAGTCTCTCTGCCCCCAATGATATCTCGAATGGCCGCACTCTCCCTTACTGAGAAAGGGCTTATAGGACAATTCACGAGCCTATCGTCGTCGCCAAATATTGTGCAGAAATGGGTTGGACGCAACTGGTTGGACAAATCGCAAGGGAAAATCTCCATCAGATTCTGTGGCAGGGGTTTCTTCACCTTCCATTTTGAAACAAAGGAAGATAAAGATCTGATCTTCAGAAATGGGCCATACTTCGTGGACACGAGGGGGCTCTATCTAAACAAATGGACACCGAATTTTGATCTAGAGATATATTTCCCAAATGTGGTCCCAGTATGGGTTCGACTCCCCAACCTACCACTGCATTGCTAGGGGGACGATTCTGTAAGAGCGATCGAGAATGCAGTCAAAAATTTCATAGACAGAAGCAAATTGAAGGACAACATGCAAGCTTGTGCTAGGATCTGCATTGAGGTGTATCTTGGAAAAGGACTCCCGGAGGCAATCAAGTTGAAGGTGGACAATTGGACGCATATCCAATAGCCATATTATGAACCACTTCCTTTCAAATGCAAGGTATGCCACGAATATGGTCATTTTGCAAACAGATGTTTGAAAATGATTGAGATTGCGAACTTTGACAATTCTGAACCCTAGTGGGAAGAAAAAAAAACAAAACAAAACAAAAGCCTCCTCTAATTCTAAAATCATTGTTCCTTTGACATCCCTTCCCTCCTCCCTATCAGTTGGTCCTAGAAACCCTTCCCCTCCTACTCCCCCATTGATTCCCTCTTGGCCTCCTCCTAAACCCTCATTTGGTGTTGGTCGCTTTAATTGTTTTCACAATTCAAGCTCCACATAAATTGTCAACCCGAGGAAGTCTTTTTATTCCAAAGACAATCACGCACTGGATATGCTCAATTTCAAAAGCAAGAACAATGTTGTAGTAAAAAGCCACACAATTATTAATCACACAAATCCAATTATTCACACTCTGTTTAATCAAAGCTGAAGTCACTTAAGTTATAGCAGAAATAATTCCTATGTTGCAGTTAAAATCCAAGTAAAAGAAAAACAATCTGCAAGAAAAGAAATCAATCAACCATAGCAGGAACAGGACCCTATTCCTTAATTAGGAACTTCAGCACCTGCTGCCTGGCACTAATTACACTGTAGAAAAGATGACTCAAGAGACCAAGACCCTATTCCCATGAACAGGAACCTTCAGCACTTGTTCTCTTGTTTCTAATCACACTGTAGGAAAAGAAAGGCAATTAGTGGGAGCAGGACCCTATTCCTTTGTACAGGAATCTTCAGCACCTACTTCCCAGCATCATACATTCACACAATCAACAGAAATAGATTTCTCAACTTCTCAAGAATGAATGTATTAAACACATGCAGCATTAAGGAAACATAGTACTTGATGAACTACAGAATTGTGCAACTAGTGTTTAACAACAGAATTAAAGTAAAGTGCAAATAGCGTAAAGAATTAAACAAATTACAGGAACAGAAGGGTGAATCTTGTGAGGAAGGCGGGCCCTTTCCCTCTCACAAGATTCCCCAGGGAAAGAATTAAATTGGAGCGCTCAAAATAAGATTATATTCATCTGTCAAAAGAAATGATACATTACAGATGGAGTCTAGCTCCAGTTCTCACACACGATGTTCTCCCGTAGCTTTCAAACTCGAACTCCCCACTAATGATGATGTCTCCTCTTTTTAAAGAGGAGACATCTTTTACAATTACATGAGAGCAAATCTACGTTTATCCCAAATCTGTTCACTTTCTTAAAACAAGACTATTCTATTCTTCCAAAAAAAGATATTGTTACAACAGAGACAACAAGAATGCTATCTTCAGAATGGTCCATGTAACCATGTCTTCATGCTGTTACTATTGTTCCACAAAAGGCTCTTCCAGAATCGCAAATTACGAGTGACGGAATTTGCGTGCTTGCTGGTTGTTTCAGCAACTAAGTCAACTGTTTCAGCAATGGCCGATTGTTCCAGCAAAGCATATAACTTATCTGCGATCTTTTAAACTTATGTTAGCAACAATCCACTTCGCTAAATGATAAAATATAAGAGTATTTTGGAATTATATGTAAACAGATTAAACATATAATAAAGAAGAGGATTTTATATACCTTGGGATAAAGTAGATGAAAATGCTAATGGAATCCTTTTTAATCATGGTTATAAAATTAAAATGGTGTCAAAGTATATAGCAAAAATGATACATAGTGGAGTCCTAACATCCCCCCCAGCTGAAAATGTTGCATGTCCTCAGGCAACCCCTAGTCTGAGTCAGAGTCTGAGTACTGATACTGTGCATGCAAATTACTCAAGAAGTAGCTGGAGAAGGTGGCATCTGTAGGAGCTCGGAATCCTTTATTGTTCTGCAATTGCTGCCATGTTGAAGCTTCATCTCTGCCAGCCAATTGGTAGTGACACTGATATTTCTCTGAAGGCAGCCATAAAATTGGAAAATGAAAATGATACCCGATCCAGTTTACTCCACAATGTCGAATGCATCCAATGTAATTAGGTACCCTAGAAAGTGCAACTTGAAGATTGTCAGGGTTAAAAGGGTGATAATCCTGTCTTTCTTTACATGACTGCTGCCAAAACATAGTATTGGCCTTCAATGCAGCAGTCCCCTTTACTCTAATTTGATGTTGACACTTAAAAAGTGTTGAAGCCTGTAATTGTTGTATATACCTATGGATTCCTGGCTTCTGTAAGAATTTATGATATTGTGCTATAAACATGGCTGGACTTAAAGGTTCTGGTCTAATCCAAAGGAGTCTATTCTCCTCATTATGACTGCTTGCAGTGAACGCAGTTTGCCAAGTGAGCTGGTTGGACAAAAATGAAACAAATGCCCTTATTTGTATATCACCTGCAATTGGAATAAGATTAACTCTTCTATTGTCGGGAATGGCCTCATTATGAAGGTAAAGTTCGCACAACAAATGCTGGTCACTTTCAGGGGCCTTAGTAAAAGTCTCAACAAATTGCTCTGAAGTAAGTAATTCATGCGGTCTGCCATCCTTTATTGCTTTTAATTGAAAATAAACTAATCGTTCAGAAAGAAAGAGAGAGTAGTTTACAGAGGGTTTGCGGGTAGCCATCAACTTCTGTACTAATGAAAACATCAAGGCCATCTTTTCCTTAGATTCCTTGACTTCCTTTTTGGAGTCCCTGAGCTGTTGCAACATCTGTTCCCAACTATCCCAGTTGGCATACATGTGATTTTGCCATGCTAACTTATGCTGCTGTAGTATTGTATCTTGTTCTTCAGCATATTGTTTCTTCCATTTGTTCATCAGTTCCAATTGATTCCATGGCAGGGTCTGTGTGCTAGCATTAGAAGTACTGGGTTGGGACGTTGTTTGAATGGCTACACTGACTAACTTAGGGCGAGATATCTGCGGTGGTGCTTCTGTCTGAGTGGCTGCATTAACTAGCACAGGGCGAGATGTCTGAGGTTTAGTTTCTTTTTCTTCCTTTATGGAGAGCCCTACTGGTTCTTGTGGAGTAGTAGGGCATCCCTCTTTTATTCCAGCTGATGTAGATGCCTCAGATATTTGAACTTTAACTAGTTTGTAGCCTGCCTGCTGGTAAATATTACCACACTCATGGCACATGTATTCCTTACATGGCTCCTTATTTTGCGTTGAGGCTGTGTGTGCTAACAT
Source organism: Pinus albicaulis (assembly GCA_034641835.2). Lineage (NCBI taxonomy): Eukaryota > Viridiplantae > Streptophyta > Pinopsida > Pinales > Pinaceae > Pinus > Pinus albicaulis. The sequence continues at coordinate 9,588 of JAXQQM020058534.1, read as the reverse complement.
ATAGAGATTCAGTTCTCTATCAAAAGCTTCTCGTGCCATGGTTAATTCATTCTTGTAGGCTTCCAGTTCAGACTTCAAGAATTCATTCTCCTCCAATAAAGATGTCATAGTATGTAAACCCTGTGCGCTGGTTGATTCTGCTGGGGTAGTCCGCTGTTGCACAGCCGTAGCTGGTTCTTGTGGGACAGCTACAGCTGGTCTCCCACTATCATCATGCTTGGTGTATTTTTGTACCACAGTGGCTGGTTCTTGTGTTTCAGCCTCTGGGTAAGTGACTGGTTCTTGTGTGACAGTCACCGTTTGAGCCATAAACAATGTCGTATTATCCCGGGGCACTGGTTCTTGTGTGGCAGTGCCACCGGACGAGACGGGTTGGGGGGTTTGAAATGGGGATGAAGATTGGAGTCTTAACAGAATAGTGGCAGGGTCAGGGGAAATGGGAGTAACTCCTGTTTCAACAGTCATCTTCATTTTCCTTTTTGGTAGGAAAGCAGAGAAGTCACTGTCTTTCCTTTTCTTTGGGGGGGAGGGTTCTTCTCTGGGGGAAGGGCTTTCGAAAGAAGTGAAAATTTGGAATTTAGCCCTTGTCCGTCGTTTAGAGATGGAGACTGTTGGGATTCTTTTCTTCGTTTTATAAGTAGGTGGGGATGGGGTGTTAGAGAGTCGTCACTAGGGATAGAAATAGTGGGAACGGTTGACTCTACTAAGTGGGACGAGCTTGGGGTTGGGTCAACTGGCTTTGGGGATGAAATTGCTGGGGAGTGTGGAATATCGTCCCGTTGCCCTTCATAAGGAATTTCAGGAGTATCTTGGGAACTTTCGGGTTGTTGGGACATTTGGGCCTGCTGAGGAATTTCAGGCAGCTGGGGAACAGGGAGTGGGTCATTCAGAGGGGGGTTTTGCTGAGCAAAACCCCTCTGTATTAACAATTGGCATAAACGATGGTGGGTGAGGGATAACATTGGGAATTTAGACCGTCTACAATAATAAGACATGTTTCTAATACAACCAAGCAGATAATAGGGGATATTAATCATTCGACCATTTCTCAAATGATTCATCAAAACAAAGTCGTGATTGTACACTACCTGGTAACGCCCTTCACACGTCAAGTAGTGCTTGATGAATTCTGCCACCGATGGCCATGGTTGAGGAAGTGAGTGCAGACTGACACCGCGGCATTTGAGTTCAACTGGCTCATCCGGACGAAGAAAATCTTGCTGTGCATTCAGAATAACCTTCTTTCTGCTGAACCAGCGAGTCCCAATAGCTGGCAACCCTGATACTTGAACTATTTCCTCCTCTGTTACTGAAATGCGTACCCCTTGAACCACTGAAAAATCCCCTTGAAGGTTTTGTGCAAACTCTAAAACTTGTTCCTGGTCAAATTCACCCAACCTTTCAAAATATACTGTCCATCCCGCTTGTTGGAAAATTTGATAGGCTTCGGGGAACAATTGAAGAAGATTTATGGAACCAGGCTCGTGTCTAATGGCCGACCCTCCCATGGCTCTAGCTTTGAATTACATGCAGAGGCACAGAAGACAGTAAACACAGACTTTGATCGCGCTAGTTGTTGCAACAGAGGCTGCAGGGTCTCAATGACGGCGGAAGTGGATATAAAAAGGACGGAGGATTGGTTAATGCGAAATGATTGTTCAGTTTTCGAAATTCCCCCCCCCCTACGTATGGTGTAATGATGATTGGGCGTGTAAAGATTGTAATCATTATGAATGAAATCCTCTCTTTAATATAATTTAACTGAATTACATTAAAACCTCATACCTTACATTTTTACCTTTGGTTTAATAATTCGAAGTGTCAAGTGCTTCAAAATGGCTTAATATACATGGAAGAATCTGTAGATTTCTCTGAAATTTAGAACAGGAGTGTAACCGGATCTGCTCAGTGCTGAATAATTTTTCACCCAAAGGATCTGAAGTATAAACGTGGAGAACCAAAAAGCTTATATAACAGCAAAGAGAAATGATGTTTTAATGATGACAGGTTGCTGAAACTGGTGTTTCAGCAACGGAAAAATGAACGATACGTTGCTGAAACTGGTGTTTCAGCAACGGGAAAAATCAGAAAAATGGGATAAATGACTTGGGTCTGTAAGAAGTGGGGGAAGTATTTGGTAAGGGATAATTTAAGCAGTAAGGGATGGGAAATACTAGCTGAAGGGAGAGATTTCAGGAATGGTATGAGTGGGAAAAATGGAAAAAGGCCAATAATGTAGAAGTGAGGATGAAGGGATATTGCTAGGAAATGGGGTAAAATGAAGGGAACAAGCTTCTGTGATTGAAGCTTCAGATCTTCTCATGATGAATCTGTCCTCCTTAATGAGCTTTTCCAGAATCTGCAAAATCAATTGTAATATGCAAATCCTTGACAGGGATTATTAGTGCTAAATCTATTCTAATACTAAAAATACAGTGCAGAAAATTAAGTGCTGTGAGGAGCAGAAGACTCCCCTAGAAAAAGATAATGAATATCAGTCATGCAAGCAGTCTTGAAATCCTCTTTAGAAACAGGGCGCCGGTATAGACGGAGCCTATGACCATTGACTAGTAGAGGTGTTTTAGAACCATCAATTGTTAAAAGTCTTACCGTTCCATTTGGAAAAACAACATCTACCTCATATGGTCCAAGCCAGCGTGTACGTAGCTTACCCTGAAAATTTTCAAACCGAGAGTCATACAACAAGGCCCAATTACCTTTTTGAAACTGCTTGTGTTTGATAATTTTGTCATGCCACTTCATCCTTTGTTGTTGTATCATGGTTGTTTGATGAATGGCATCTAATCTCTTTTCATCCAACTCAAGAAGCTGCTGCAACCTAGCTATCTGCACATCAGTCAAATCAAGATTAACAGCTAAAGTAGTTCTTAGAGTTTTAATCTCAAATTCCACAGGAAAAACAACATTTTTACCATAAACCAATTCATAGGGAGAAAAACCTGTAGTGTTTCTCCAAGTAGTTCTGTAAGCCCATAATGCCTCAGGCAGCCTCTGAGACCAATCCTTCCGGTTGTCCTTCACTGTTTTAGTTAGAATGGCTTCTAATACTTTGTTTGTGCTTTCCACCTGCCCATTGGCCCGGGGGTGGTATGGTGTAGTCATTCTATGTTGAATATGATATTTCTGAAGGGTAGACTTAAAACCATGGGAATTGAATGGAGGTCCTCCATCTGTAACTAGCTCTCTAGGAATTCCAAATCTAGTAAAGATTTCTTCAAATAAGAAAGCTAGGACAACCTCTTCATTGGCTCTAATAAGTGCTTTGGCCTCCACCCATTTATTCATATAATCTGTACAGACTAATATGTATGTTCTTTGATTGGATGGAGGGTTAATGGGTCCTATGAAATCCAAGGCCCATCTTTCAAATGGTTCAGAAATTACCTGGGGATTTAATGGCATTTGATCTCTATGATTGGGTTGACCCATTCTTTGGCAGCTGTCACAAGCCCTTACATATTTCTTTGCATCCTTGAATAATGAGGGCCAATAGTAACCCATCCTCAGAATTTTGTGTGATGTTCTCTTATCAGCAAAATGCCCTCCACAAGGGCCATCATGACAAGCTTTCAATATGTCATACACTTCATCTTCTCTAATGCATCTTCGGATCTCCTGATCAAGCCCAGTGTAGAAAAGACACCCGCTTATCTAGCTGTACCTGGCACTTTGTTGAACAATTCTTCTCTTTTCTCTGTATGACAGGTGTGATGGTAATTTTCCTGCAACCAAATAATTAGCAATATCTGCATACCATGGAGAGTGAGCAGAAACCGCAAATAAATACTCATCAGGAAAAGAATCATCTACTGGAATATCATTGTCAGTTTTTAACCGTGAAAGGAAATCAGCCACCACATTTTCTTTACCAGGCCGATCTACAATTGTGATATCAAATTCCTGCAATAATAATAGCCATCTGGTAACTCTAGCATTTGTGATAGATTTGTTCATTAAATACTTAATAGCTGAATGATCTGTGTGCACAAAAGTAGAATAACCAGTGATATAATGTCGGAATTTATTAATGGCATAGATTACTGCAAGAAACTCTTTCTCGGTAACTGTATAATTAAGCTCAGCAGGGGTCATATTCTTACTAATAAAGTAGATAGCATAAGGAAGATGATTTTCCTCTTGTCCCAAGACAGCTCCAATTGCAGTGTCTGAAGCGTCAGAAGATATATGAAAAGGGAGATTCCAATCAGGCCCCCTCAAAATAGGAGCAGTAGACAACTGATGCTTAAGTTCTTCAAAAGCTTTTTGACAAGAATTAGTCCACTTAAATTCAGCATTTTTCATAAGCAACACAAATAATGGAGAAGATATCTTAGAAAAATCTTTAATAAATCTTCTGTAGTATCCAGCATGTCCTAGAAAACTTCTCACATCAGTTTGTGTTTTAGGAACAGAAAGATTCTGAATGACCAATATTTTAGATGGATCTACCTGAATACCTTGAGATGAAATAAAGTGTCCAAGCACCACTCCTTCACTCATCATCATATGACATTTTTCAGTACTTAGGGAGAGGTGAGCTTGTATACATCGTTTAAGTACTTTCTCAAGGTTTTGTAATGCATCTTCGAAAGACACACCATAAGGAGTAAAATCATCCATAAATATTTCCATAGAATCATTCAGCATATCAGAAAATATTCCTATAACAGCTCTTTGAAAGGTTGCTGGTGCATTACATAGCCCAAATGGAAGGACTCTATAGGCAAAAGTTCCCCAAGGGCTGGTGAAAGTGGTCTTGTCTTGGTCTTGGGGTGCAATTCTTATCTGATTATACCCACTGAATCCATCTAAAAAAGAAAAGAATTTCTTCCCTGCCAGACTATCCAACACCTGATCAATGAAGGGTAAAGGAAAGTGATCCTTTTGAGTAGCTTTGTTTAAGGCTCTATAGTCAACACATACTCTCCATTTCCCGTTTTTCTTAGGGACAATTACCAATGGGGAAACCCATTCACTGTCAGATATAGGGTATATAAATCCTGCATTAAGCAATTTTTGAAGTTCTTCCTTAACAATTTCTCGTAAATTAGGATTCATTCGTCTTTGGGGTTGACAAACAGGCTGGCATCCTTCTTTAATGTAAATTCGATGAGTACATAATTCAGAAGAAATACCTTTCATATCCGTATAATCCCATGCAAATGCTTCCTTATATTCATGCAATAACTTCATTAACTGCTGTGTTTCATTAACTGTTAGATCAGGATTTATGTTTAATGTCTTGCCAGGTTCAATTTCAACTGTTATGCTTCTAGATGAGATGGTGGTTAATGTCTGAGATGAGTCTTCAGATTCAATCTTTTCTTGAGTATCAGTTTCAAAAATTGCAGTTAATTGATTGTGTGTTTCAGCAATTACAGAAGAAGGCTCACAAACAAAATTATTAATTATCTCATCCTCTGTATTGTCTTTGAGAGTTAAAGCTTGTCCAATAGTTAGAATAGGCTGAACAGCATTATCATCATAATCCATCCACATAGAATCTTCATTATTAATTATTGGTGTAGCATGAGGATAAAGAGTAAGCTGTTTTGTTTCATAACCGTTAGAAATTGTCATTGAACCAGATCTGCAACTGATAAAAGCATCAGCTGTGGCCAGCCATGGCCTTCCTAGAATTAAGGGATGTCCCCCCAGCTTTGTTTTAGTCTGCAATACAACAAAATCAGATGGGTATTTCCAGGATTCAACTGAAATAAGTAGATCCTCAACAACTCCTTCAGGTTTAATTGTAGAACGATCAGCCAACTCTAGAATGGTGGGTGTATCTCTGATTGTGTTATTCAGCTGTAACAATTGTGAAGTTTCAAGAGTCATTATGTTAATTGCAACACCTAAATCTACCAGAACTTGGGGAATCATTGTTTTACCAATCTGAACTGTCACTGTAGGATGGCCGGGATCACCATATTTCACAGGAGGGGCTTTTCCAGACATTAATGCAGACAAGTCCCCCATCACATGTACTGTAAGGGGGTCCTTAGTTTTCCTACCAGGTTTCTTAACACAAATATCCCTTAATGTTCTGGCATAAATTGGTACATCTCTTAATGCTTGTAAAAGTGGAATTTTGACATACAAATTTTGCAATTCCCCTAGGAGATTAAAAGCAGGTGTTTCAAATGTTCTGGTTAAAACCAAACGCTCGGGGAATGGTGGTTCTGTTATTTCAACATTCTTGTTAGAAGGTGGTTGTGCTTTTTTATGTTTCTCAGTTTCCTCTTTATCAGAATCAGAAGAAGTTATGTCATCAATAATAGGCTCTACTATTTTTCCAGATCTTAAATGAATATCATTACATTGCATAGGAAATATAGACTGATTCTGAATATCAATGACTTGCACAACTTTATTATTGGGGTTAGGATTTGGTTGCACAGGTAGCTGGGGTCTCATTTGGTTGTTTGGCGGAGCATTTGATGGCAGAGGAAGTGGTTGTTGATATTGAGGCAATTGATTTGGATACGGAAGTTGTTGGCTTCTCCAATTTGAATTCCAAGGGTTAAAAGAAGATGGTTGTTGTGGAGGCCAAGGAGTCCACATTGAAGGATCAATAAAGGGAGGGTTTGATTGCTGCATGGGTGGGAAATTCATTTGATTGAAGGGTGGGTATTGCATTTGATTGAAGGGAGGGTAATTTGTTTGACCGAAAGTAGAATAATTGTTCCAACGATTAAATGGCATACTAGAGTTCATACCTTGTCCTTTTGGTTGCCATTGTCTTCTTTGAGTTAGCAGATAAACTGCTTCAGCTTCTTCTTCCGTTGGTTGCAATGCTGCCTTTATTCCTGGTAGAGATGGACATTGTTTTGTTTCATGATCTTTCTCACAAACGGTACAAATTGGTATTTTATCCATTGGGCATTCCCTTAGTGGATGTTTGTCTCTGCACTTTGGGCAAAAGACAGCCAGAGTTGCTTCTGCTTCAGCCTGCTTCTTCTTAACCTGCAAAGTGTCAATTTGTGAAGCAAAAGAACTTAACATCTCAGTTTTAAATTCTTCAATTAAATTACCTATTTCAGCTCTTGTTGCTCCTCCACTGGCTGATTTCTGCACTCTTGAATAGGTGGAATCTCTATTACTTACTCTGTTCCTTGCAGCTCCCCTTGAACATCTCTTAGAAAGTTCAACAATCTCATCATATGATTCCTTAGATATATCTCCCTTGCCAAGCATGTTTAACATATCTAAACAATCATCCCTTAAACCTCTAAGTAATATTGTTTTGTGAATTTCCTTACTTATATTCGGATGATCAGATCTCTGTATATTGTACTGCAGCCTTTCTACATAGTCCTCTAGATTCTCGTCCGGCTTTTGTGCCATATTGAATAGTTCATCCTTCTTTTCTCTCGTCTGGCAGTAGTCTTGATATTTAAGCAGAAATTTCTGTTTCATCTGCTCCCATGTTGTGATCACCTGACTTCCAAGGCTCATGAACCATCTTAAAGCATTCCCTTTTAAGGTGGCTGGAAACAGTTTCAACTTTTGAGCATTAGTAACATAATCATAACTTCTGCATAATATATCAAATTCAAAAAGAAATTCATCCGGATCTTCAGAGGATAAACCATGAAAGTTAGGTAAAGCAGAAAATGGAATGTTTTTCATAGGAGTTATCCCTGCAGGAAGATCACTGATAGGAAATCCCAAGGTAGAGAGGGAATTTTCATCCCTTCTTTCTCCTTCAGGATCTACACGTCCTCCACCAAAGAAATCATCATTGTTTCCTTCCATTGTTGGCTCTCCTACTGCACTTGCTCGATCGTCAAGATCTTCTACTGGCTCTTCAATGTTTTCCACTGGTCGTCCAACGCTCTCTACTATTTCCTCAATGTGCTCTGCTGATTTACTAACACTTTCTTCTGACTCTCCAGCACTGACTGCTGGTTCTTCTATATTTTCAGGACCCACGACTTCCTCTGTTTTGTAATTTGATTAAGGGGAGTGCTGAAGTTTTGATCTTCGAGAACTTAATCTCTGTGATGATTCAGCCTTTGATACAATCTCGTCAATAAAAGTCTTTCTTCCTCCCCTTCCTTTGCCCTTGCCACCTCTGGGGTTAGTTTTCTTCTGGTTTCCGCGTCCTCTCATACAATCTGCACATTTAAAAAGAAAAGATTAATGCTTTTGAAATCTATAATTGCCTCCCTCGGCAACGGCGCCAAAATGTTGGTCGCTTTAATTGTTTTCACAATTGAAGCTCCACATAAATTGTCAACCCGAGGACGTCTTTTTATTTCAAAGACAATCACGCACTGGATATGCTCAATTTCAAAAGCAGAAACAATGTTGTAGTAAAAAGCCACACAATTATCAGTCACACAAATCTAATTATTCACACTCTGTTTAATCAAAGCTGAAATCACTTAAGTTATAGCAGAAGTAATTCCTATGTTGCAGTTAAAATCCAAGTAAGGGAAAATCAATCTGCAAGAAAAGAAATCAATCAACCATAGCAGGAACAGGACCCTATTCCTTAATTAGGAACTTCAGCACCTGCTGCCTGGCACTAATTACACTGTATAAAATATGACTCAAGAGACCAAGACCCTATTCCTATGAACAGGAACCTTCAGCACTTGTTCTCCTGTTTCTAATCATACTGCAGAAAAAGGAAGACAATTAGTGGGAGCAGGACCCTATTCCCTTGTACAGGAGTCTTCAGAACCTGCTTCCCAGCATCATACATTCACACAATTAACAGAAATAGATTTCTCAACCTCTCAAGAATGAATGTATTAAACACATGCAGCGTTAAGGAAACAGAGTACTTGGTGAACTACAGAACTGTGCAACTAGTGTTCAACAACAGAATTAAAGTAAAGTGCAAACAGCATAAAGAATTAAAAAAATTACAGGAACAGAAGGGTGAATCTTGTGAGGAAGGCGGGCCCTTTCCCTCTCACAAGATTCCCAGGGAAAGAATTAAACTGGAGCTCTCAAAAGAAGATTTTATTCATCTGTCAAAAGAAATGATACATTACAGATGGAGTCTAGCTCCAGTTCTCACACAATGTTCTCCTGTAGCTTTCAAAATCGAACTCCCTACTAATGATGATGTCTCCTCTTTTTAAAGAGGAGACATCTCTTACAATTACATGAGAGCAAATCTACGTTTATCCCAATTCTGTTCTTCTTCCTTAAAACAGGACTATTCTGTTCTTCCATAAAAAGATATTGCTACAACAGATACAACAAGAATGCTATCTTCAGAATGGTCCATGTAACCATGTCTTCATGCTGTTACTATTGTTCCACAAAAGGCTCTTCCAGAATCGCAAATTACGAGTGACGAAATTTGCGTGCTTGCTAGTTGTTTCAGCAACTAAGTCAACTGTTTCAGCAACGACCGATTGTTCCAGCAAGCATATACTTATCTGCGATCTTTTAAACTTTATGTTAGCAACAATCCACTTCGCTTAATGATAAAATATAAGAGTATTTTGGAATTATATGTAAAAAGATTAAATATATAATAAAGACGAGGATTTTATATACCTTGGGATAAAGTAGATGAAAATGCTAATGGAATCCTTTTTTAAT
>JAXQQM020071274.1:0-26018 GCA_034641835.2 Pinus albicaulis | reverse complement strand
CCCAGGGGCCTGGCACCTTTAGAGGACCTCTTTGATTTCGATGATGTAGCAAAAAATCCCACCATAGAACATGCAGAATCAGATATAGAAGAATGCAACATTGGCACTGAAGACAGACCCAAAATGATAAAACTGGCTAAGTCTATACCTGCAAACATGAAGAAGAAATACATTGACCTGTTTAAGGAATTCATTGATGTGTTTGCGTGGAGCTACAAAGACTTAAAGGCCTATGACACCAAGATTATACAACATAAGATACCACTGAAGGAAAATCAGAAGCCTTTCAGAAAAAAACTTCGAAGAATCAATCCAAAGAAATTGCCTGCAGTAGAAAAGGAAATTAAGAAGATGTATGATGCAGGCATAATAGTCCCCGTAAGGTTTTTTGATTGGGTGTCAAACTTAGTGGCTGTAAGGAAGAAAACAGGTGAGATTAGACTATGCATAGACTTCAGAAACCTGAACAGAGCCTCCCTGAAAGATAACTACCCTTTGCCTAGAATAGAGCATATCCTACAGAAGGTAGTGGGCTCTAAGAGAATCTCCCTGCTTGATGGTTTTTCAGGATACAACCAAGTTCTGGTACTCCCAGAAGATCAACTCAAAACATCTTTTACCACTCCATGGGGCACCTTCATGTATGAGAAAATTCCCTTTGGATTGATAAATGTTGGAGCTACCTTCCAGAGAGCAATGGACATTGCTTTCTCAGACGAGATTGGAAACTTTATAGTTATCTACTTGGATGACTTGATTTTCTTTTCTAAAACTGAAGAAGAACACTTAAAACATCTGAGAAAAGTTTTTGAAAAATGTAGAAGGTATGGTCTGTCCCTAAACCCCAAGAAAACTGTTTTTGGGCTGCAAGAAGGTAAGCTTCTGGGCCACATTATATCTGAGAAATGGATTAGGATAGACCCCCAGAGAGTTGAGGGATTACTTCAAATTACACATCCAAGAAACATCAAATAGCTACAGTCCTTCATCGGGAAGATTAATTTCCTTAGAAGATTTATCCCCAACCTTACTGAGAATCTTAGGAAAATGACCGAAATGCTAAAGAAAGATGCAGGAATCAAGTGGATTGTTGAAGCCAAAAACTCTTTTGAGTCAGTGAAGCTTGCACTCACCCAGGCCCCTGTCCTTATCAGCCCTGACTTCTCAAAATATTTTCTGATCTTTTCATTTTCTTCCCCACACACAATAGCTGCAGTTTTACTGCAGAAAAATTCGGAGGGTAATGAATAGCCTATAGCCTTCTTCAGTAAAGCCTCAAGAGATGCACCCTTAAAGTACAACATCATGGAAAAACAGGCCTATGCTCTGATTAAGGCCTTAAAATACTTTAGGGTGTACATTTTGCATTCTCACACCATTGCCTATGTGCCAAATATAGTGGTTAAGGATATATTGTCCCAAGACCCAGATGGGAAAAGGGGAAAATGGATTGCTACCATCTTGGAATACGACCTTGAAATAAAACCCACCAAGCTGATCAAAGGTCAAGGCCTGGCCCAATTAATGGCTGAATCTAATTTGCAGGCCTTGGACATTAACATGATGAATACCTTGGATGAGCAGGAAAGCTTACCTGATCTAACTATAGAAGAAAATTTTCAAAACTCTCCTTGGTATTCTGACATCCTTTATGTCCTCACCAATCTAAATGCTCCCATAGAAATGACAAAAACTAAGGCCAGATTCATTAAACTCAAAGCCAGAAATTATTGTATTTTGAATGAGAACCTATATTGGAAAAATCTGAACAGCCTTTTGGTGAAATGTTTGTATGAAACTGAAGCTGAAAGAATTAAACAATAATTCCATGCTGGGGAGTGTGGAGGCCACCTGAGTTGGAAACCACCGCTAATAATATACTCAGGGCTGGTTGCTATTGGTCTACACTCTTTAGTGATGTCCATAAAATGATTCTTCCCTGCCATAAATGCCAAGTCTTTGAGGGCAAAAGAAAACTCCTTCCTCTCCCTTTGCAACCGATCACCATAGAAGGTCCCTTCATGCAATGGGGCCAGGTTCCTAGAGGACTTCATCCTATCTCGGTTTGGCTGTCCAAGGAAAATAATCACTGATAACGCTGCTACTTTCGAATCCAAAAAGATGATCGATTTCTGTCACAGGTACGGAATAGCACTTGGACATTCAACTGCCTATTACCCCCAGGGAAATGGCCTAGTCGAATCATCGAATAAAAGCGTGGTTACAATCATCAAGAAGCTGCTGGAAGAGAACAAAAGATCATGGCATAAAAATTTGATACATGCCTTGTGGGCAGACAGGCTCACCACAAAGAAATCTATCGGAATGTCACCCTTTCAGCTGGTTTATGGGACCGAAGTAGTATTTCCTACTATTTTGGGAGTTCCAGTGATCAATCTTGTTCAGGAGATTCAATCAGAAGAAGATAGCATGATAAGGAGAATAAACGAAATAGTACACCTTCAGCAGACAAGGGAGCAGGTCTATAACAGAGCTATCAGAATTCAAGAAAGCATCAAAAGGCAGTTTGACAAAAGAACCAAAGCTTCAAATTTCAAAATTGGTGACAAGGTTCTAAAATGGGATTCAAAGAGAGAGGACAAAGGCAAACATGGCAAATTTGACAGCTTTTGGCAAGGTCCTTTTGTTATCCAGGCCACTGTGGGTCCTAATGCATTTTTCTTGCAAGAAATTGATGGTACAGAGTTTCTTGGGTGTCCTGTCAATGGCAGGATGCTCAAACACTATTTCTGCTAATTTTACATTTCCAGTTTCATTTCCATTGTACATACCATTGCAAATTTTATTTTCAACAAAAAATAGAAATTTTTTCCAAAACAGAATAAAACATGAAGGTTCAGATACGCTCAAAACCTGAACCTCTGAAATGTGAAGGAATAGGCTCAAACATGATCAAAATCTGAGCCAAAAGGAAGCAGAATAGCCGGTCCTAACAAGCTCAAAATTTGAACTAGCTGTGAAAAGAAGAAATAAGCTCTAATATGCCCAAAACCAGAGCTGAAGCAAAGAAAAGAGATGACTCAAATATGCTCAAAACCTGGGTCACAAGAAAGAAAGGAGGATGTTTCACAGTCGCAGAACCCCATGCCTCCACAATTTTGTTTTCTACAAGTTTCTGCCCAGCAAGTCAGACAGTCTAATCCTGGCTTGGCTATGTTTAAATTTCCTGTCTTAGAATGTAGGTGAAGAAACCTGTTGGACAGTTTAATCCCAACAGGTAGTAGATTAGGTAGAGAAATAGATGAGGGCAACAGTTTAATCTAGTCTCATGGAGTAATAAGGGTAGACTTAGAATAGGTTTATTTTCTGTCTATAAAATAAAATGATGTAAAGGGTCTGCAAGTCCAAATGCACCCAAGAAGAAAAAATGCTAGGACTATAGTATGGGTAGGTAGCTGCATGAGAAATTTTACTGCTGATATGTTGTCTTCATAGCGTGTGGCGGCTGATCAAAGAAAGAAATGGATGGTTCAAGCAGCAGGCACCTGGCCTACACCAAGAAATCATTCCCTGAATTCTTGACTCCTTCAAGACGAAGCCATCCCCATGTGGAGCCACTGTTAGCCCCCCTAGGAAATTTTTGACAAAGAAAATAGGGGGCTAAATTTTTTTTGAAGCCTTCAAGGAATGCATTTCCCCTGAAAACATAGTCTCCTTGAAGCCTCCTTGTGTCTTTTTCCCTTTGATGGAATCCCCTCTGCTGATTTCCATCATAAAGCCTCTCTGTTGTGAAGAAGAATTCCTGAAAGGCCCTTTTCCCTCTTACTTCACCTCCTACCTAACTTCTATTTCGTTTTCCCTTCTATTTCCCTTCTCACCTTTCATTTTTCCCTTCAATTCTTCCTTTACCCTTGTCTTCCCTTTTTCCCCTTTATTTCCCATATCGTTACTCTTCCTTGGCCTTGAAATGCATTAAAAAAGGGCCAAAACCCACTTTCCGACCTTATAATAAGGCTTAGCCCCTTCCGCTGCACCTTAGCCCCTTTTCTTCCATGCGCCCGCACCCTGGAACCAAGTTTTAAACCCTTTGATGCCTAGCGCAAAGCGTAGATCGCAGATTTCAGTTTTATTTTAATGCCCATCGCGTTTTTCATTTTTGCAATTTGCGCTCATCGTACTTTCCAACTTTGCGATCTGCGCTCATCGCAAGTCTACCCCATCGCAATATCGCAAAGCGCAGTTTCGCTTGGTGCTGCTCTTCGCCATCGCATTTTCTCCATTTGCGATTTTACGATGCGCGCCCCGGCCCCACCTCATATGCATTTCCATTCATCTCATACATTCTCGTTGTGTTTCTCCAAAGCCTAAAGTTACACCATTAATCCATCAAGGTGTATAATATATTTTTCGCCCCCCTTTCTTATATTGCCCCACTGTTGTTCTCCACCATTGATCTACGTCTCCTGGTCATGATCTAACGGTCCTCAAACATGTTTACACCAAATACGCATATTTCACATTCATTCCATTCAAAATAATGTTTCACCACACCGTCGTGTTATTGTTCTCCCGCCCCCCATAGTCATCCTTCTACGCATGAATTTCATCACCTAGTCCCATGTTTTGCAGGGTTGTTGGATGGGAAAGGCCGCCATGATTACCCAGTCTTCATTACAGCAGTAGGATTTAGCGGACCGAGCCATAAAGGAAGCGAGTAGAGAACTCAATGCACAGGAGATTAAGTTGGCAGATTTTCACATCGGCAGAATGTTTTCTTCCACGGAAGGACAGGGTTCCCATACTGTCTTTACTCCTTGTTGTGCCCCAGTGAAAAAATTTCCACCCTGACCACAGTCCTACACTACCAGAGCATTATTTATGTGGCATGGTAGACCTCATTTTGTTCGTTTATTCACCCACAGTACCACAGAGTACTACTGCAGTTAGAATACATCAGGACCATGTAAAGTAAATGGAAGCTGAAGAAGGTCACTCCTTCATCCTAAAAGGTACCAGGGGCAGATGCAGAAATTTAAAACAGAATGTGCTTCGGCTCTCTCCTTCTTTCTGAGCGTTAATAGTTCATTTAGTGCTCCACCTACCTCCTCAGCCCATCTTCTGCTATAAAACTCATGAGAAAACATTGTAATGGTTGTTGATGAGAAATCAGAGAAGCACAAGCATTGTTCCTCTTGAGACGAGTTCTCTGTGTAAATTGTAAGATAGACTGAGGATAGATGTATTCACACTGAATGTTCAAGTTATGGGCTATGATGTACCTGATTGGTGTTGTTTTTAATATGAAAAGCGTGTTTCTTTGGATCCTGATCTAAAGCGGCTGGTGATGTTTTCTTTTCTCTGTGTATAATTCCATTTCATTTCATTTCATTTCAGCTGATAGGCAACAAAAGTATAATATAGGATTCACCCTTGATAGGTGCCCTATGTTTCCTGCTCTCCCTACCTCAATGTTTTCTGCTTATGTTTATATTTGAATATTGATTTCAATTGATTTAACCAGTGTAGTGGATGATTATTTCCTGCTCTCTGATGTATGAGTTAATGAAATCTGTGTTTAGATGTTCTGGGTAGGATTTAGTTGAATGTGTTAAGAACGTGTGAGGTCTAGAATCTTGCATCTGCCCCACCAAGAGCTTTTCATCCTAATTAAACCTTCCCACGAGCCCTCTTTTTACCTCTGATTTTGTCCAAG
The DNA here is from genome assembly GCA_034641835.2 of Pinus albicaulis. Lineage (NCBI taxonomy): Eukaryota > Viridiplantae > Streptophyta > Pinopsida > Pinales > Pinaceae > Pinus > Pinus albicaulis. Next base: position 20,344 of record JAXQQM020071274.1, on the reverse strand, counting down.
TAGACCTGGAGTTAAATGACCTCTGGTATGATCTATAGACAGAGTTGGTTGGTTCTCTTCCTCTCATGTTCTGTCCTTAATGTACCATTCCACCAATTATCTTTCAAGATCCAAACGCTCTAGACGACTAGCCCAATTGAAAGCTTGCACATTGACTATAAGTAAATCCTTTCTTGACTCCATAGCCCAATGGCTTTGATGTTCTTTGAGTTATCTGTCTCTGCCTAAGCTTCCTCTTTGCCCATCCTTGTCTTATATTGGACCTTCTTTTCCTGATTCCCTCCAACCAAACACAAACAACAAAACAAACAACCTTGAGCCTACAACTAGCCTAAAATCATAACACCCGAGCTTCAAAGACATAACCTTTGACTATCAGAGAGATCCCTCTCTGGACACAGGAAGGCTAAATCCTAAGGTCCCAAAGTGGTTCTATGTTTTCTCATCTTTTGGTCTCTGTCAACCTAGCCAAAACATGGGAACCCCAACACCACATGTGCCAAATGTAGATTGAAACCATCCAAAACTTTTAAGTTTTAAAAACTTGTTGATTATATATCGTGCAACATTAAAACATTTAAAAACATTTAAAACATTAAATATCACATGCGAAATGTAGATTGAAACCATTCAAAACTTGAGTTTTAAAAACTTTTTGATTATATATATCGTGCAACGTTACTTCACATGCCATGCCAATTATAGTTCAACTAGATCCAATAGAAACATTTAACATTATATACCACATGTGCCAAATGTAGATTGAAACCATCCAAAACTTAAGTTTTAAAAACTTTTTGATTATATATCGTGCAACATTAAAACATTAAACATTTAAAACATTAAATATCACATGCGAAATGTAGATTGAAACCATTCAAAACTTGAGTTTTAAAAACTTTTTGAATATATATATCGTACAATGTGACTTCACATGCCATGCCAATTATAGTTCAACTAGATCCAATAGAAACATTTAACATTATATACCACATGTGCCAAATGTAGATTGAAACCATCCAAAACTTTAAGTTTTAAAAACCTTTTGATTATATATTGTGCAACATTAAAACATTAAATATTTAAAGTTCATTAAATATCACATGCAAAATGTAGATTGAAACCATCCAAAACTTGAGTTTTAAAAACTTCACATGCCATGCCAATTACAATTCAACTATCCAACAAAAACATTTAACATTAAATATCACATGCCAAATGTAGATTGAAACCATCCAAAACTTTTAACTTTTAATTTAACAAAAAAATATAGATCACAAAATCACTTCACATGCCAAATGTACTCCAAGCATCCAAAACTTAAATTTTAAAAACAAAACAAATTATAACACATGTCATTACATAACATGCCAAATGTAGTTCAGATGACAACATTAATTTATAGATGACAACATTACTTCACATTCACATTCCAAAAGTACTAAAACCATCCAAAAATTAACTTTTTGAAACAAAACAAATTATATTAACAATGCAATAAAATATGTCCAAAAATTGTAGATCTCACAAGTATCAAATTGTATCAAGATATATATATATATATATATATGACAGTGCATCTAGATCATATATAAAAAAGAAATTTTAAGACCATCTAAATCTTGAAATCAAATCTACAAATCATGTCCATCAAATAGAGACGGATCTAGCGTCTTTCCTATCAGGGTCTCAATCCACGCACTATCATGTGAAGCATCATGGGAAACCTACATACACAATGCACATGTACTTGAACATTAAAATTTGATGTTTTAAAAATGAGTGAGAATATATATTTCTAGAACTTCATGTAAAAAACAAAATATAACAAAAAAATCATGCAATACCTCATGAGGTTCGCTCCAATTTGATGAACAAGTTCTGCCCCCATAGGAACATATGTAGCGGTAAACTGTACAATATACATGTACAATTATATATATATATTAAAAAATTTCAAATGAAAATGCACATGTACATATATAAACTTATTTTCAATAATATTAAAAAAAGGAACTAAAGACAACTTGTTCAAATGTTGTGGATGTTCCTATCTCCGTCGCTAGAGTCCGTGGATTAAAGAAATCTTCTATAGGAACCTAAATTCAAAAAAATTTAAATAACTCAAAATATAGATCTCTCTCTCTCTCTCTCTCTCTATATATATATATATATATATCTCAATTTTTAATGGAACTTTTTGAGGTGGAATATATATATATATATATATATATATATATATATATATAACTTTTAAATATAAATTTTAAACTTGTGAAAAATTGTCCATACTTGTGGCTCATCTCCTAAGGAAGTAGAAGGTACATCTCCCAAGGAAGAAGAAGGTACTGCCATCCAAAAACATCAGATGGAATCGGTATTTGTTAAAACATTTTATCAAATTATATATACATACATGTACATGTGTGCACAATTATTTATTTTAAAATCACTTAAAAAACACTAAAATTTGCCAACATATCTTGATGGTCAGACCCATCTGCATTGTTTGAACCAGAGGTCCCGAATGTGATATTAACATTTTCGTCATGCATCATGTGTGAAAACTGCAAATGGCGTTAACATATAACCATACATTTTTGTTAGATTAATGTACATACAAATAAATGTATACATGTACATACACATGTATTTATTACAAATTGTACACATGTATATGTATGTTAAAATAATTTCAAACCCTAAGGTCATTAACACATACCGTTCCGGTGCCCTCTTCCTCATGAAGAATTAGGTCTTGCAAACCATTGCGACAATTTTTTGCATATATTCGGAGATCTTCAACATTCATGTTGTCAATCTCTTCATCTGTACAATACACAAAATTGGCACGTGCATTTTCACGTGCTCTTTGTCGATTTAAACAAACATCGACTCCACCCAATCCGCTGTAAACATTGTCGATCATAACATCCCTTGCTTCTCGACTTATTTGAGAAGTCACATCCATCTCTGATCGTGAAGTTTCGACCCGGAAAGGTCGACTCACCAATGGCGGCTCAGGGCGAGGCAACTCCACATCTCGCTTAGCGCCCTTACGGTCATATAATCGACCTTTCCCCGGGCCAAAAAATTCTGACGGAAGGTCATTGTAGTTGGGTTTCATACCCAAAAAAAATTCTGCATAAAACATTTGTGCAAAATAAACAGGAACCTCATCGTTCCATGGAAGCCTTCCATAGGCCGCAAGGTGCCTATCATACAAATAACGAGCTATGTCTGGGTGCTTGAAATACTACACCTTCAACATTTTTCTTTTTGGCCCTTCCTTGTAATTAAACATTGACTTGGCCACTTCTTTTGTAACTTTTTGTTTTACATCCTCCCATTTATCTGGACCCATTACTGTTTCTTTTCTCTTTCTCATCACTTCTACAAATGTATCAGTCGTTGGCCCAAGAGTTTTGTACACATTTACAATTTCGCCCAATGAATGTGTAACTATTTCAAGGCTTTGTCGACTCTCAGCAGGTAGAGACAAAACCACGAGATCTCTCTGCAATTTTGCATGAAGTTTTTCACACCTTTGTAAGGTGCATTGCGCCATGTTTGTTTCCCATGGTATATCAGTAATGTCGGCATGATAAGTTGTGCTGGCAAGACAACCTTCTTCTTGAATGTAGTGGTTTTCCCTGCGTCTATTTTTGACCACTAGTTGGAACATTTTCGGCCTCTGCATCAATATATATAAAATTTCGTATATTAGAAAAAACACATGTAAAAAAAGTTGTACAAATTTAATGAAAAAAATATTGAAATTGATGGCAACCTTGACGTTGTTGGTTAGCATCTTCTCCAACATGACCTTGCTGAGAACCAGACCCAGAATGACCCTGTTGAGAACCAGACCCAAAATGACCCTGCTGAGAACCAGCAGTCGTTGATTGGCCTTCGGGGGAATAAATATCACCCCCTTCACGCAACCTGCTACCACTCATTGATGGCCCTCTAAGTGGATTTGAACCACCACCAACCTCTCGAGATGAGAGAGAAGCTTCATAAACAAATATGAATTTATAATCAATTGAAAAATACATTCATGTGTACATATAAATACATATACATATTCATTGATTAAATTGCGTGAACCATACCTCGACCGGTTGAACCATGGGCACGCTCCATGGATGGAGTAGAAACCCTTCTCCTCTTACCTCCTAAAAATTAAAATATGAAACTTATTAACAACTAATTTAACTCAAAAAGTTAATAAAAAATCAATTCCATATGTACACACATGTATGGAGATTTAAGATTATATTTAAATACCATGAACATCCCCAGATCCCTGAACCTCCATATGGGATTCGGCTGATCTTCGTCGTTCATTCTCCATGATATATTTATCTATTGGTGAACATTTACACAAAATAGATTTCAAAAAATCAATTTGTAATTTAGTGTACACAAATTATGTAGAACACAACTTTCAAAGCAATAATTGATGTGTGAAACTCAATTTAAGCAAAAAAGAAATTATAAAAATGATAAGTTCACCAAATTTCACTTTACATGGTGGGAGCACACTTGGTATAAAATTGAAAAAAACACATGGTCATTAAAAAAGAAGTGTGAAACTCCATTTAAACAAAAATTTCTTGAAGTCCCCGCATTTTAATTTTATAAAAACATGAAGTTCACTTGTTGCAAATGTGAAGTTCACCAAGTTGCACTTTACATGGTGTGGTGGGAGCACACTTGGTATATAATTGAAAAAAACACATGGTCATTAGAAAAGACGCATTTATAAGTACACAACACAAACATATCCAAGATATGTTACAATGTCCATCAATAAATTTTGAAGGGGAGCATCTCAACACTAATTCATCTTTGAGAGATGAATCTTGAATTTTTGAAGAAGAGCATCTCAAAACCAATTCATCTTTGAGAGATGAATCTTTCATTGGCATTGCTCTGTATAATTCTAATTCATCTTTGATAGATGAATCATGAATTGGCATTTCCCCACGCAATAGATCAATAGACATCTTATTCACATTTGTACAATGCCTTATACTAAAAAATTGAAATTGGCTAACAATATTGTTTGCTATTCCATGTAGTTCTTTTAGCCTCTCCTTTTTAACTTGGCACACGCCATTCATCTGGTTTCACACAAGTTCGTAATTGGTGAAAACTACAATTCCATTTGATCCATACTTCATCGCTATTCCCAAGCCTTCTATCAATCCAATATAATATGCCTCGTTGTTTGTTGTTCTTCTCAGTATATTCATTTTCCTTTGGACGACTTCGCTAGTCGCAATATTGGAAAGCACATATGTAATCACTTCTTTCCCTAGATTGGGATAGCAAGAAACTTCTATGCATAATTTCCATTTTTCAACCATATTTAATGGTTTTCTTATCCCTGAAAAAAAAAAAAATTCAATAAAAATATATATATTAAATCGACATTTATTGCAAATGCATGAGAAAAATGACACAAGATCATGAGGTAAATGACATGTGCATTGTTTATCTTAAAGTTTGACTTAAAAATTTTATGGTAGAGTTCACATCTAAAATTAATGGGAGGAAGCCTTTAGTTTGTGGGAGAAATGACACATGTACACAGTTTACCTTAAAGTGGTTGTGTTTTATGGATATTAAAATGAAGAACTTCTATTTAGATCCATTCCAGAGATTGACTGTAGGGGCATTTACTGGATATGTCACCTTTCACAAAAGATGAGATCCAGAGGCTACCTGGCCCTTTACATACTCTACCTATAGAACTTGTAGAAGTAAACACTACCTATCCCAATTTTACCGTGTGAAGGGTGTAGAGGACCCGTGGAATCACTCAAGGTTGTATTATTAAACCTTTGGTTTAATGATCTTCAACCTTTGGTTGTAGATCCTTCAACCTTTGGTTGTACTTTGAAGGTCCTTGCCCTTCATCCTTCAACCGGAGGTTGTAGATCCTTCAAAGCCTCTTGTTAGAGAAGCATTTGAATATGTGAGAAACAAATTAGGAATAGTTCTTGTAAATTATCTTGTTAGAGAACCATTTGAACATGTGAGAAACAAATTAGGGATAGTTAGATTGTAAATTATTGCCACTTATTTGACTTCAAAAAAAGAGCCTATGAAATTGAGCGCAATATCTATGTCGTAGAGTACACAATATCTAAGGGGGAGAATACAATATATTTGACTTCAAAAGAAGATCCTATGAAATTGAGTGCAATATCTATGTGGGAAGGAATAGAAAGAATAACAAAAAGCATATGATTGTGTCAATAATTTGAAGTAGTCAAGAAAGATAACAAAGGACCATCAAAATTGAGTGCAATATCTATATGATCAAGTGTCAATAATTTGAAGTAGTCTAGAAAGATAACAAAGGACCATCAAAATTGAGTGCAATATCTATATGATATCTATATGATCAAGTGTCAATAATTTGAAGTAAATAAAGATAACAAAGGACCATCAAAATTGTGTGCAATATCTATATGATTGTGTCAATAATTTGATAATTTGAAGTAGTCAAGAAAGATAACAAAGGACCATCAAAATTGAGTGCAAAATCTATGTGGGAGAGTACACAATATCTAAGGGGGAGAATACAATATATTTGAATTCAAAAGAAGAGCCTATGAAATTGAGTTCAATTTATCTATGTGGGAGAGTACACAATATCTAGGGGGAGAGTAGATATAAGGAAGGAATAGAAAGAGTAACAAAAAGCATATGATTGTGTCAATAATTTGAAGTAGTCAAGAAAGATAACAAAGGACCATCAAAATTGAGAGCAATATATATATTCAATCAAGTGTCAATAATTTGAAGTAAAGAAAGATAACAAAGGACTGGATCAAAATTGAGTGCAATATCTATATGATTGTGTCAATAATTTGATAATTTTAGGTAGTCAAGAAAGATAACAAAGGACCATCAAAATTGAGTGCAATATCTATGTGGAAGAGTACACAATAACTAAGGGGGAGAATACAATACAAGGAAGAAGAAATGACGTGCATGTAAACAAATTAACTTAAAGTGGTTGTGTTTTATGGATATTAAAATGAAGAACTTCTATTTAGATCTATTCCAGAGATTGACTGTAGGGGCATTTTCTAGATATGTCACCTTCCATAAAAGATGAGATCTAGAGGCTACCTTGCCCTTTACAAACTTTGCCTATAAAACTTGTAGAAGTTGAGAAATTTACATTGAAAAATTTACTTGTGAGAAATTTACATTCACAACATATAGAGATTCAACTATGCTTGTGAATTTAGTACAAGTGGAAAATGTATAATTCTACTTAGAAGAGTCTTTGGTTTAATGGTTAAGCAAGAAAGAGTCGTTACTTTCTCTATCTAGAGTAGAAGCGGAAAACATAGTAGTTACTTCTTTTTGAGTGTTTGGGATGAAATGGGCTCTACAAGATATTAAGGTAAAAGCATATGACTGTGTCAATAATTTGAAGTAGTCAAGAAAGATAACAAAGGACCATCAAAATTGAGTGCAATATCTATATGATTGTGTCAATAATTTGATAATTTGAAGTAGTCAAGAAAGATAATGTAAAGGACCATCAAAATTGAGTGCAATATCTATGTGGGAGAGTACACAATATCTAAGGGGGAGAGTAAAATATAAGGAAGGAATAGAAAGAGTAACAAGAAGCATATGATTGTGTCAATAATTTGAAGTAGTCAAGAAAGATAACAAACCTGACCATCATCAAATTCAAATTGAAAGATCAAGTAGTCTTCTTGATGAAGAATAAGCATTAACTAGGTTCATCATTTAAAGGGTTCATTTTTCAATGAAAAAATTTATGAATAATATGGAATGAATCATTGTACATTATGAATTTATGAATAATATGGAATGAATCATTAATATGATAAATCTTATATTTAATGACATTTGATCTATGAATAAAATAAAATGATCATCTCTTAATATATATGTGTGTGTGTAAGAGAGAAATAAATAAGCAAAAAAAGTAATTCCACCAAGCCCAAAGGAACATGTCCTAATACATTAAATTATGTTTGGTTTCTAAAAGTAATTCCACCAAGCCTAAAGGAACATGTCCTAATACATTAAATTATATTTGGTTTCTAGAAGCATTAATCATGAAAGCAAAGTAATTAGGCCAAACCCTAAAGGAGCATGTCCTAATACATTAAATTATGTTTGTTTTCTAGAAGCATTAATCATGAAGAGTCATGAGATCCACATTTCAACCATACTATTTTCAAGTTAAAGGAGCATGTCCTAATACATTATTATGTTTGGTTTCTAGAAGCATTAATCATGACTTTTCTTTGAGATCCACATTTCCATCATACTATTTGCAAGTTCACATTTACATCATGCTATTTTCATGTTCTATATGAAGATATATAGTCTAATAACTAATTAGTTCACATTTCCATCATGCTAAATTTGCAAGTTCTATATGAAGATATGTAGTCTAATAACTGATTAGCAAGGTAAGCAACATAATATCGGAAGTGAAACAATGACACCACTAAACATATGTGAATTTAGATATTAAATTGAAATTTATTGCAAATGACATGTGCATGGTTTATCTTAAAGTTTGACTTAAAAAGTTTATGGTAGAATTCACATCTAAAATTAATGGGAGGAAGCCTTTAGTTTGTGGGAGAAATGACACATGTACATAGTTTACCTTAAAGTGGTTGTGTTTTATGGATATTAAAATGAAGAAATTCTATTTAGATCTATTCCAGAGATTGACTGTAGGGGCATTTACTAGATATGTCACCTTCCATAAAAGATGAGATCCAGAGGCTACCTGGCCCTTTACAGACTCTGCCTATAAAACTTGTAGAAGTTGAGAAATTTACATTGACAAATTTACTTGTGAGAAATTTACATTGACAACATATAGAGATTCAACTAGGCTTGTGAATTTAGTACAAGTGGACAATGTATAATTCTACTTAGAAGAGTCTTTGGTTTAATGGTTAAGCAAGAAAGAGTCATTACTTTCTCTATCTAGAGTAGAAGCGGAATACATAGTAGTTACTTCTTTTTGAGTGTTTTGGATGAAATGGGCTCTATAAGATATTAAGGTAAAAGCATATGATTGTGTCAATAATTTGTAGTCAAGAAAGATAACAAAGGACCATCAAAATTGAGTGCAATATCTATATGATTGTTTCAATAATTTGATAATTTGAAGTAGTCAAGAAAGATAACAAAGGACCATCAAAATTGAGTACAATATCTATGTGGGAGAGTACACAATATCTAAGGGGGAGAATACAATATAAGGAAGGAATAGAAAGAGTAACAAGAAGCATATGATTGTGTCAATAATTTGAAGTAGTCAATAGTGGGGTTTTTAACTGTAAGCTTTCCCTAGGGAATTATTTGTGTTGTGCGTGATTGATCTTTATTCATTCTTATGTAATTGGAAATTGTGTTTTTAATTTCGAAAATATTTTTAGAAGCGATTTAGTATTTAAATTTAGCATATTGTTAGATCGGGTGAATCCGAGATATACATGCATATTGTATAGTTTCTACATTAATGAGACATGACCTTCCTAGAAGGTTAAAACATGCCATGAATGTCATGCTTTGGGTTCAAACCACAAATATGAAGTTGCTAAATATAGGTAGTGAATTGTATGAATACGTCCAAGCTAATTTATTATAAAAAATTAAGGCAATGCATTAGTGGTTTACAAGTTTTCTTTTAATGGTGAAAAAATATGTTTTTTAGTGATAGTTTTCATGGTGAAAGAAACACACAGACTCACACACACCTAAAACACTCTAATGAACCATGAGAAAATAATAACATATAATTGGGCCTTTAAATTGTATCAAAAAATTGTGAGGAAATTGAATAACTAAGGCAAATGAAGGTATGACAAATATAGTTAAAGTGAATCACCAAAGGTGATGAAATCCAAGGGGGCAACAACTATTTAACTTAACTAATCTAGTTATCCCACAAGAGCTGCATAGTGGAAAATCTATGTTTTGATCACTAGCTTATCTCATAAGTGTCCATGATCAAGGAGTTACCAACTTGGAATAATTAAGAGGTGACACTTGGGTTGAAGGAGCTCAGAGCCTTTTTTAAACTATTGATTACAACCTAATCATGAGAATCAAATGGGAGTGCATCCTTATTTTGAAAACAAACCTCTAGATAGGATTCTAAGCTACCTAGGACTCAAACCATTATTTTTAAATTTGAAATATCATGGTGTTGTTTCAATGCCTAAATCCACAACCCTAACATAAATTGTTTTATTCTTTTTTTGCAAGATTTAGTTGGTTATATTAAAAGTCAGTTGAATTTAAAATTCTTGGCTTAGTGGCATGAACCAAACATATTGTGTATTAAATGAGGAATTTTGCTCTCCCAATCATTTCTAAATCACCCATATCACCAAGAAAACATGTTTAAGAACATACTTTGGTATGGGAAAGACCTTAGGTCCTTTGACTGTGCACATGTGGTGTGAAAAATTGAAATTGATAGTGCAAAAAAGTGAAATTATGAATGAAATCACGAAAACGAAAAACCCAAAAGTGGTAAATGATTTAAATAGGTAATTAATTATTTACCAACATAAATTCTTCAACTTTTAGCAACTAAATGATAAGTAAAAAAATAAATAAATTTGTAATTATGGAAAAATTAAATGTTAACACTGACTATCCAACAAAAAAACCTTTCCAAAAATGTGAATCTCTCAAGGGTTTCATCCATTTTTCAATTCATAGTGTCACAGTCACATGAGCATGTTTCACATATGAACAATTCAATCATGTGACTATTAAAGGGAATTCCATTCAACAATGTATGAAATTATGAAACAAGTGCACAATTTCTTGGGAATGATACAAATCAGAATGATTGAAAATTTATAGGAAATGTGGCTTCACCATTATGGGCTAGAGCTTAATGAATACCTAAATTGAGATACAAATAATGGTAAACTAGAAAGAGAGTTCTAAAAAAACCAATAAAAGTGACTATCTAAAATCTCTCTATTATGGTTGCAATTCTATTGAAGGAGGTTTTCATGCAGGTGTGTACCAAAATCCTATCTCAAATGACTGTAAAAGATGAGGAGAAACAAAAATATGTGAGTGAAAATACAAAAAAGCAATCAAAACTATTGTGATCCGAATTTCTCAATCACAAGGAGTTGTTGCTTCGTGAGTCCTGCCCAGGACTCCACTTGTAATCCTGGTCTCCACCTCTAGCAAAGATAGCTTCAAAAAATGGACAAAGCTCTCGCACTATATCTAACTCACTAGATCTACTTTCCCCTTTACATGACTAGTTTATATAGGCCTTTTCCCCTCTCTGGGAAAATGTACTTGAACACCCATAGGCTAGATAAGTTAGGAAAATTCCACATTAATTCACCCCTAACCAACTCATAGACAAGCAGATCGAGTTGATCTCCTTGGGAATGAAAAACTATGGAAGTTGGTCAATTTGATCTCCTTAGGAATGACAAACTCTAGAAATTTTTTCTCAATTATCTCGATTATGAAATATTATTATTTCATAATTATGAAATTGTGACAAAATAATTATGAGAAATTACTCAATTATGTAATATCACCCATTTAACATGTTCTAACTCCCTTGTAATACCCATGTAATTAAAAGAAAAGGTGAAAGGGTATGCCTTATTTCCAACAAATGAAGTATGTTGAACTTGGGTCTCTCTCACTATAATGGAGTGGAAAATAGGGTTATAAAAAAAATCATTCCTAATTATGTATATTAGCTAGACATCCACTCTAAAAATGAATTTAAATGAATGCAACCACTCTTGTTGAACTAGGAAGATCCCTAATGGATAAATAATAAAATTCCTCAAATTACAATGAAACCTTAACTAGATCGAAGAGTTTGTCACAAGGAATCCAATGTGATGCAAACAACATCTCAATCCAAGCTCAGATGTGAAAATTATGCTTAGTCAAAGTTTCAATCAAAACACACAAAATTCAATAGCCAAAGGTAACATGGCAGTCTATGGAGTGGACACATGGTACACTTGAGCTGAAATTGTAGGTACAATTGGTTATGAATTAGTGCCATGTTGGAAACTTGACTGGACATGTGCGCAGGTTGAATGTGACACATGGTAGCTGAGTAGACATTGAAGTGGCACTGGCATGTTTATTGGACCGCAAGTGGGCCAATCACATGGTGCCACATGGCCCTATCAAAAGTCATGACATGGACCCATGAAATACTTCCATGTGGCCTTGCATGGATTAGATCATCACATAACCATATGTAATCAAGAAAATATTGGTTTTTTCATTGGTTATAACATAAGGTTGTTTTAAGTTGAACCCATATAAATATTGCCTCGTGGCCTTGCAGGATTGGACCATCACATAACTATATGCAATTGAGCGATTATTGGTTTATTCTTTGGTTATAACTGTTGATAGGTGGTTGTCATTGATGTCAACCCAAGAAGCACCAATAGCTACCTCGATATTTTTCAGCAAATTTGGCATGAAAATTCGCGGTCTCCTATCTCCTAATCAATCTAGTTAGATTCTCCTCGAAAATATATTTTCGATGATGTTTTGTACCCCACATAGTTCTTTATGGTTTTAAATTTATTTTAATTTTAAGTTGAAGACCCAATTTTTTGGGCTAAAACCCCAAAGGGTAGTAAAATGACACCTTATCATTAATTCACCTATGGTTGTCAATATATGAAAATAATTCTTGCCGCAATATCATTGTGTATAAGTTGAATAACTTCAAGAACCAAAGGAAATACACCAATCACTAATTTCACATCCTAGGTAGGGCCATATGCACTAAGCCAATCATTGATTTCAAAATTTTAGTGGAACTAAAAAAAATTGTCGACAAATATTAATAAGAGATAATAATTAATTAAATTAAGGGTATTATGAAAACATAATCTTAAGAAGCATTTTAAATTAATTCTATCTCATAAAAATTATCCCTCCTAACTTAACAAATACTATCTCTTCCCATAAGGTTCACAACCTCCCTTCCTTAGCACACAAGACATAAATACAATTAATATTTCAATATGTTAATTCCTATTGAAAACCTCTTTAATATCTAATCATCACCTATAAAGTCCCTTTATAAATCTGAACGATCATCCTTAGCAACCAACATATGAATATAAAAACAAACCTTTATCACCACTTAAGAGACAAGCTTTTGAATGAATAATATAAATAATTATCTTCTAAAATTTTCAGTCATCCTTGAGGAAGCTACGCTAATAATTTGTGAGGAAAGGGGTTGACATCTTTTGAAAGGTTCGGTTGAAATTTCAGTTTGAGGACTTGCTAGACGAGAAAGGAAGTATTTCTCAGAATTAAATTTGTGTAGCACCGATTCTTCAAGGGGAGCAAGGTAAAAGATAATCCTTTTATGGCTACCTTAGTTAAGGAAGCTGCAACTTTGAAGATGTGACCTACATGTAGTGAACATGATTCAAACCTGTGTTCCCCCTAAAGGCTTTTTGGAGCTATTCTCCCTCCCTTATCTTTCGGAAGAGTGTTGATCCTTCCCCTTAAGGCAGGGGCATTTTACCTTGAAACATGAAGTCCAACTGAGGCTTATGTTTTGGTTAGGACCTTATTACAGTAAACCTTGTGGAGAAAAATTACAGCCTATTCTGGGAGAAAATTTTCCTCAAATTCAACATCCATTAACTGTTAAAAGAGAGAGAGTTAGGGAACCTTTCTAGAGCGAGCTCATGATTGTTAACAAAGATGTATAAAACAAATTTTATGTGAGACTTATTGATTCTATTTGAAGATCGAATCATATGGAAAGTAGTCTAAGACTATAGAAAGAAATACATGCATAGTTTAAGGCGTGTACCCTCCTTATTAAGGTCCACAAAATGTTGTTACATTATAGGTGTGGATTTCCTGTTTGAGGAAGCGTATAAGCTCAGGAAGAGGAATAATTTAGGATGCATGCATTATAAGAAAGTAAGAGTCCATTAAGAACTGTTTTGGAAGTCAAATTGCACAAATTATAGTGTACCCTAACCAGTACTCTAGCAGTGGCAATACTATCCAGATAAGTCTCTCATTTGACACTTGTTTTGGAAACTATCTTGGGTTCAAGTTAGTGTAATTTTGATCATTGTTTGTTTTAGATTTTCATTAATATTTAGTCTGTAAGGTGTCACTATTTGTTAGGTTTTGGATTAGATCAAAGTCAGTCAATCATTGTCAAATTTTGGTTGGTGTTTTATATTTTGTTGTAGCCTTTTGATTCACTTCTAGGATACATTTGCATATTGACAAAATTGCTTTACATTGTTTTAGAAATCAGAACTATTGTTTTACAAATAGCATGCCAAATATTTTGAATAAAGAGCAGGACAAATACCTGGTATTGCAGTCGCTTGAAGTCGCCGCAGACCAACAGCGCGGACGGGAGCAGCAGCACAGAGAAAAACGCGCGAACAAAATCAGGTTACCATGGTTATTATTCACCTTCACAAAAAATAACAAAAATTCCACAGAAACATCACTCCTACAACTGAAGCAACAGGATGCACTACAAATACATAACTACTAACTTGAATAAAGAGCATGCCGATACCTGGTATTGCAGTCGCTTGAAGTTGCTGCAAACCAACAGCGTGGACGGGAGGAGCAACATAAACAAAAACCCGCGAACAAACAGACCAGCAGCACCACAGACAGAAAAACGCACGAACAAACAGACTGGTAAACAAATCAACTTCGCGGGCGATTTATCTATAACAACTAGTTCGGCTGAACTATTTTAAAAGTTAAAGTTCGGCCAAACTCAAAGTTCGGCCGAACTTTTGTTGCCGGTTTTCCCATCTTCAGCAAAAATTCTGTTTGCCCACGCTATCAATGTGCCATCAATCTAAACAGAAGCACGAGTTCGGCCGAACTATTGCCGAAAATTTTTTTTTGCCCCCGATTCTCACAAAAGTGTAACCCATCTTCACATATCTTCCCATATGGATATAAAGATAGAAGTGCAATATATGAATGGCAGTCAGTGAGGAAATGCCAAGACATCCCTCGCTCTTGTAAAGTTAAGATTTTATTAAGTTTAAAAAGATTAAAATTCAGCTACTATAATTGCACTGTTTCACAAGCCGTTAAAGCCAACTGGCAATTCAAGCAGGAAAATATAGAAACCAAAGGTCCGGTACTACTATCTCAAGGTCTTGGTAATCATGCTCTATTAGCTGCTTGCTGCAACTATGTCCCTGTCTGGAATGAAGGCCAACATCTTGAATTATTTCACTTTAAGGTTGACAGGTGGTTGACTATGCATAAAGCATACTACTGTAGTTACACAATAGGCATAACTAATATATATATAATTGTCTTAAGATCATATAATATCCACATGTTTAATAAGGTCCCAATATACCTATCTAGAATTTTCATCTTGGGAAGGGGTTGCAATTCTCGAGGTAAGAATTTTATCATGCATGCCAACGATTGCGGAAAACATCTGATATTCCAACAAATGATGACATGCTTTAGAGTTTATTCAGTCTTGAAAGTTGAAACCACTTCCCACATTTGACAATTTGATTTTTACTTCGAACTTGTGAAGCTCAAGATTTAACCTGCAATTGGATAGTTATTACGTGCCCATGTTCTCACTGTAGTTTATGAGGTCCACACCGGCCACTTCAACATGTGCACATCCTACTAGCATACATGAAATTTTGCAGGCATTCACTCACAACATATTTGAATATGTTTTTCATATATAAGTTGGACAGTAACAAGATCAACAATTACAGAACCTACAGACTTGAATACCATAATCTACTCTGCCCGAATCCTCCCACCCTTACTACCCCTCACTAGCTCTGCCAGAGTACCCACAACATCTTCGGTCCAAATCAGTCCTTTGCAAAAAGCCCCAACTAATTCCCTAGCCTCTTTCAAGGCAGCTTCACAATCTAAAAAGACTTTAGCCCTTGTAAGACTTTCCATCATCACATTCCCTCATCGATGGAGTAAAGGATCCTATAAGATCCAAGTGAGTCTGAGGCTTCACAAAGGCACCATGGATTAGTGGAGACTCTGAACTTGTGGCACAACTTATCACATCTACAGACCCAATAATGGCATGAAGATCATCTCCCCCACATACAATTTCAACAAAACCCAACCCCACTATGAGTTTTTCAACTAGGGCTTGGGCTTTGGAAGGGGTTATGTTCCATATTATGACTCTTTCCAAACTGGGTCTCATAGAGAGATGCACCCTTATTAAATTAGGGGCAAGCTAACCAACACCCACCATGACAAGAACATAGGCATCTTGTCTTGCAAGATATGATGCAGCTAAAGCCGATATGCATGAAGTTCTCCAGTGGGTCATCTTTGTTCCATCTATGAATACCAAAGGGCTTCCAATGAATGAGTCTTAGAGAAGATATGAGACGTTTTTCATTTTTTGAAAACATATAAATGAAAATGTTATTGAAACAATTTCTTCAAACTCCAATGTTTTTTAATTTCAAAATGTAGAGTCTGCGATAATAGTTATGAATTATTGGAGGCATGGCATGCAGTTCATTTAGTTATGAATTATTGGAGGCATGACCTGCAGTTCGTTTTGATTTTTTTTATGAGACGGGAAAATATGCAATTCAAAATGTTAAAATGCCTCCTAATGTTCTATTTCTAAAAAACTGCAGACGGTGTAACCGAAAACAAGAGCTAATTCAAAAAATTGTTCAATTCATCCCATGTTATAGAAATTTACCCAAATGCTAGAATTATTTATTAAATTTATTTTCAAGTTCTTTGTCCAATGTATCCCACGAAAACCCCCACAAATACACGGTATTCAGGAAATCCCCCACACATACACGATATTCCTTCTTGCTAGACATTATCGTTTCCAGCAGCAGCACTACGCACCTCACCTTAGAATAAAACCCCCACAAATACATGGTATTCAGGAAAGCCCCCACAAATACATGATATTCCTCCTTGCCAGACTATCATTTCCAACAGCAGCAACACTACACACCTCACCTCCCCACACATAGACGATATTCCTCCTTGCCAGACATTATCGTTTCCAGCAGCAACATTACGCACCTCACCTTAGAATAAAACCCCCACAAATACACGGTATTCAAGAAAGCCCCCACCAATACACGATATTGCTCCTTGCCAGACATTATCATTTCTAGCAGCAGCAGCACTACGCACCTCACATTAGAATTCAGAAAATGTGGTATCTCCCTATGACTCCACCACTCCTTGCTCTGCCTGGTCTCGGCCTTTCCTATAATCAATTGATGTAGCTGATAACTTGCATCTGGCAAGCGTAATTGTATATCATCTTGGCCTTTCCTATAATCAATTGATGTATCTGCTAACTTACATATGGCAAGCGCAACAGTATATCATATCCACCCGCCACTACATCCACCTGCAAAATGTACACATTGAGTGCGGAAAGTGTAATAAATGTCATGGTTATATGAATATTGTACACATTCACATCCTTCCACCAGTGCGACAAGTGTAATGTTGTGCAGGGACCAGTGATTGTTATAGTACTAGTCCCATCAACCCACCAAAAATAGATATATATGCATCCAATAATTAAACATAAATAAATAACTTGAAGTGAAAATATATATTAAATTAAGTCCAAAATTTCCCAAGTCATTGACTGGGCCCACAACTGTCCATAAATATTTTAATAAGTATCAAGGTTACAAATCCTATCATATCAACTAAAAAACTCATAAAACCATTTTTCCTTCCAAAATGGTCAAGTCAATAAGTACAAAAAGCCAGTCACTTCAGCCCATCTGATCAACCCTGATGTTGTGTTAGAGAAGTAAATATCAATACCTGCACATAATAAAAAGAAATGTTTGTCAGCCATAACTGTTGTGTTATTCAACATTTAAACACATTGCGTTCAATAAATGGCACCCATCCAATAACAACATTTAAACCCACTGTGTACAATAAATGACACCCAACCAATAAATTCAATAGGTGATTTCCCATTAAAACAAATCAAAACAGATCAAAGCACATGGATAAAAAAAACAAATTCCCAGCCATTAGATCACATCAAATTCAATCTTGATCACACATGCAAAATGAAGCCATTGCAATCCATGTCCATCATTGTCACCAATTAAATTCAACTGCAAAAAAATATAAAAGAAGTTCAACCACTGCTGAAAATTCAAACTATTCACCAGTCCTAGAGACAAACCAGCACAGAACACACCCCAAAACATTTCACAGTATAATCAGGTTAGTTTTCTCAATTACAACACAATTTTCTTACAATTTTATTTTAATTTCTGAGTATTTATTTCTGATTCTTACACTTTTATTTTCATTTATGAGCTTTTATTTCAGTTTTCTCACCGTTTAATTTTCATGAAATTGTACATTTTTTTCTATTTTTCTAGCAGAGTTTTATAGTTGAAAATAGATTCATTTACAAGTCTTTATTTCAGTTTTCTCACAGTTTAATTTTCATGAAATTGCTTATTTTTTTCTATATTTCTACCAGATTTTTATAGTTGAAAACAGATTCATCCCAATGAGAGATTGATCCAATCAATGTTTGAACATTTTAACATGTTTCTACGTTTATTTTTATGTTTCTATGTTTCTAACTTAGGATTCAAAACCTAAATGACAGTATCCAGATCCTATAACTTAAAATGGATCATTGAATAGAATACATTGAATGACGTAAATACAAAGTGAAGACGAGCAAGTAACAAGCGTAGTGAGAAAAAAACAATTTCACGTAGTAACATAATGTGGGGACCAAGGGTAGGTTTTGGAATGAAACTAATAATGCATAATATATAACACTCAACCTCCAAACCACATCGGTTGAACCTAATACCAATATTCCTAAAAAACCACCCACAGTAACTTCACCCATTGGCTCATATCAAAACCAATGAAGCCGAGCCAAAGGTATTTGTACCATAGCTCAGTTCAGGGCTATTAATGTCAGGGTTTGATGAAGATTCCATTAGTTAGAGGATTTTGTCTCTAGTGAGTAATAGTTTGCTGGTAGTTCTAGTTGTAGTTCTTCTATTAGAAACCAATTAGACTTTTTAATACACACATGGGAAAACTAGACCAAAGAATTTGTCATTTAGAAGTTTTCAACATATTTTTAGAGAATATATATAGTAGAGTGTGACAGAAATATTTCTCAATTAAGGCTTATTCTTATATTAGAAACCAATTAGACTTTTTAATACACACACGGGAAAACTAGACCAGAGAATTTGTCATTTAGATGTTTTCAACATATTTTTAGAGAATATAACAGGATTGCGGACATGTTATCTAAAATAGCTCTTTTAATGGATCCTGGGTACATTCTTAGAGAAACTTCAGGGTTGCTAGGTCCAATCAAACTATTCAATTCAGCTGGAACATTTAAATTAAATTTTAATCCCCTCCACTCAATAGAAAAATGGACAGTGCAATCTCACAGCTATTGAAAACAAGGAGAGTAAAAAACAACATTCTGAATTTACAGAATGCATGCTACCGGTCAAGAACAATTTGTTTTATCAAAATCCCATATTTCAATTCCTTTTTGAAATGTAATTTTGGTTAGTCTCTGAAAATATTTAGGACATGACAAAAACATATTTGATGTAGGTCACAAAAACAGATTTGCTGCAGGTCTCTAAGTTGACAGAATTTAACGTATCTCTCTGACGAGATGATCTTGCAAAAAGTATTATAGATCATTCAGATGCTCAAAGCACAGAGAAGAAACATTTGTAAATTGTACTCTCTTTTTTTTCATTTGAATAACAAAAAAGTAATATTTCTCAATTAAACCTCAATTCTTCTATTAGAAACCAATTAGACTTTTTGACAAAAAGAACTAAAATAATGCACCTCAAATTGAATGCCTCCCACAAAGTAGAGTGACATGAATTATTGGCCCAGAAAAATGAGCTTTATGAGGAATTGACATTGTTGTGAAAAATAATAAACAATATAATGATCTTCTTTGAGTGAACTTGTTATGTAAGATGCCAAGTGAACCTGTTATGTAAGATGCTAATTTATTTTGGTAAATAAGGAAACATTGGAATTGAAACTAAAACATATTATAGATTTCATAAATTCAACACCTCAATCCTTAGTTTTGGCCATAGCTTGTAATTCCCTGATCACCAATTCCCTGATTCTATGATGATTTAGATTCAGGTAAATGGCTAGGAATGATGAATTCAGTAACTACGATTAGATTGTTCTGTATCCAAAAATATAAAGGCAG
>JAXQQM020066941.1:0-68475 GCA_034641835.2 Pinus albicaulis | reverse complement strand
CAATCTTTGTGCTGTTGTATAGCAAAATTGAATCGAATTCCTTTATATCTTTCTGAATACGTTTGCAAGATATGTTTTCTTTAGACAGTGAAATTTGTTCACCTTGTTTTTCTTAACAACTGTTTGTGCAGGAAATATGGGATTTAATTTGTTCACTTCTGGTTCATCCACACATGTGGTTACGAAATGTATGTGGACGTCTTGTAACTACATACTTTACTGTTTCCACATCTGAAATAAATACGGGGAATCAGACAGCCATTTCAAGCGGAAAAACTGCAATGCTTTTGCAGCCTAGCAGACTCCTTTTATTAGCTGCGTACTTTTGTCACCAACTTGATACAGATCTTCTTGATGAAGGCACGAGTGATGTAGTTGTGAAGAATCTTATATATGCGACCTGTGCACTGCATTCCTTCGTGAAAAGCAGACAGGAAAATGACCTAAGTGATTTCTTTTTCACCCTTGACGCTAGCAATCAATCACTTATCTTGAAAGCATTTTCATTTCTTGGTTCAAAAGCATGCAGAGAGGTTTGCACCTATTTGGTTAGTAGGCAATGCGGAGATGTTTCCAATTTTGAAGTAAATGAAAATTTCAATCAGGACCTCAAAATATCAATACTCGAACCCATCTTCAAGAAGTTGGGAAAGGTTGCACTTAAAGTGCGGGGTGTACAGGTATGATCAGTTGCACTTTCCAACATATAGTCTGTTATATATACATTTATTGACATTTGATTCTTAGATTTTACTTCTTGGGCATTGGATCCTTACACTATCCTGTTTGTAGACAAAGTCCATATTTGAGTGGTATAAAGCCATTTCTTTGCAAATGGGCCATGAAGGAATTCAAAGCCATGGAGCAACAATATTGCTACCATTGTATAAAATCACAGAGGGATTTGCAGGGAAGATGATTTCTGGTGAGGAAAATAAGACTTTTGATTTTTACATGGCAGTATTAATAAGGATGGTTGGATAACAGTTTGTTCTTTTTATAAAGGTTGAGTAGCTTACATTAATTTCTTGGTTATTCAATCCTTTATTCAGGGGACTTGAAGCTATTGGCAGATGATGTTCTATGTCACATGAAAGACATCATGGGGGTTGAAAGTTTTGTACAATCTTACAATTTAGTGAGGCAGAATGTGAAGGCAACACGAGACAAGAGAAAGAAAATAGAAAAAATAGCTGCAATCGTTAACCCAATGCGGCATGCACAAAAGAAGATGAAGTTAACAGGAAAACGCCAAGCTCAGAAGAAAAAGAAGATTTTAAAAAAGAAGTTACGGAGAGGTTGATTTCTTCGAGCCTAACTATACTGCTTGGAATTTACTCGGTTTTCTAGTATTCGAGTATCGCACTCCTTGACATAAAAAAGGGAAGGCATAAAACGCTGCTTGGAGACACTTGATTCGAGTTTTTATGTGTTAACTGGAATTAGCTTTGCCAGTCCACACAACTGGAATGAAGGCATATTGTATCATAATTACTATTAAGTAGAAGTGATTTAGTGCATGGTTTTGTATATTTAACATATGGGTATTTAGGAATGACTAGGAGCATGTTGCTAAAATATCCTAGTCATTTGATCATATAAGAAATACCCATGAGCATCCATATGTTTTTGATAGTGACAGTAGTTATTATTATTATTATCCAATTTTAAGGTCATGGCCAATCCAGACACTAATTCAGACATCAAATTGGTGTATGAGACCTCTTGTTTCTGAGACAAGGGACTCACCTTTACATAGCAATTTGACTATTAAGTTCATGATTTGTAATTGTGTAGTGGACTCACCTTTACATAGCAATTTGACTATTAAGTTCATGATTTGTAATTGTGTAGTAAAATTGTTTAACAATACAGTGGTTCAAGGAAAATTGCATATAAATTAGTTCTAAATAGTATTTTATTTAAATTATTCTTACATTCTATTTGAAACTGATCTAATACTATTTAAATTATTCTTACATTCTATCTGAAACTGATCTGTACTATTTGGCCTAGAAATTATCGTGTCATTTATTTCATTTGCTATAGCGCTGTGAAGATCAAATTGACACTTCAGACATCACAACGAAAAGTTAACTAACTTGCAAGTAAGTGCATATTGACAAATGTGTATTAATGTTTCAGTTGCTTTATGATTTTAGTACAATATCGGCACAAATTATATTAATTTTTTTTTTTTTTTTTGTCTATAAATCAGGAACGAAACATCATTAAAAAAAATCAGCAATTTTATTGACTTGTATATATTGAGATAAATTAGAAAATAAAATTAATATACAAAAAATAAAACATGTGATCATGTGATACATTATTTTATTCATACTCAATTATTTGATCTTTTACCGATCTTGTAAGGCTGATATACATCACATCACAAATATAACAAGTGCTACATGGTAACATCACATCACAAATATAACAAGTGTCACATGGTAGCTATTACCTGCCGATTAGTTTAAATATAGCTAAGTTTTAATAAAAATAAATAAAAAGTTACAATTGTATATATCTCAACAATTGCATAAAATTAATTTAGGCAAAAAAATACATTTATTATCTATTATCTTTTTTTTTGTTCCTTTATTCTTGTAAGGCTGATATACATCACATCACATCACATCACAAATATAACAAGTGCTACATGGTAGGCTAGGTTTTAATAAAAATAAATAAAAAGTTACAATTGTATATATCTCAACAATTGCATAGAATTAATTTAGGAAAAAAAATACATTTATTATTTATTATTATTTTTATTCCTTTATAGCTAAGTTTTAATAAAAATAAATAAAAAGTTACAATTGTATATATCTCAACAATTGCATAGAATTAATTTAGTAAAAAAAAATACATTTATTATTTATTATTTTTTTTGTTCCTTTATTCTTATGTGATGTTAGAAAATGAAATTTGAAAATTCACATAATCCTAATCCATTATAATTTAGTGATTTTTCCCATCATACAGTCAATGACTTTGAGCCTTCCAAATGAACTCAATGTTATTAAATAAATAACAAATATATAATTAATTAGTCAAAAGAAGAAATAATTGATACAAGTTGATGGACATTCACTATTATACATTTTGCACTTATTACCACACATCAATTTTTGAATGGAACAATGTTCAACTGGCTATAATTAAACGATGGAGAAATATTATATTCAAATAAGAGGTTGATTAAGTGGCTATAATTAAAAATATAGAACAATTTGGTTACAAACTTTGTACTGGTACATACAATGACATATGAATACATTGTATAATTTATTAATATAAATATAACAATATTCTAGGCTAATAAATTTTAATTAATAAAAGAAATGATTTTATTAAAATTTATGTTATTTATTTAACATGAAAAACAAAAAAATAAAACAGTTAATCTTTACTTACAAAACAAAAGAATAAAATAAAGAATACAATGACATTTATGTGATATGAAAATATTGTGTAATTTATTAATATAAAGATAACAATATCATATGTTAAAAGTAAATGATTATGTGTATAAACTGTGGTAAATTGTTTTTAAAGTTAAGTTAAGTTTTTGTTTTTGTTTTTTTTTTTTAAATATGAAAAGATATGTCTGTTATCACTCAGATTTTCCTGGAAGTTGTAAGAAAAGGAAAGAAACCAAGGTAACCACTAACCAACCTTCAGATACATAATCTAGCCAATCTGTATCCAGAGAGGGCTCTCTCTTTAAAATTTAGCTTTGTTCTTTGAAAATATTAGGTTAGTTCTTGAGTTCAAGGATTTTGTTTGGATTTAAAGGTGGAATTTGATAACTGAGGGCAAGATTGAATTAATTCAGGCCATTGGGTTATGGAGTCAAAAGTAATAGCTTTACTGGATTAAGTTTATCAACAAAAGATGACTTTACAGGGCAAGATAGTCAAACCAAATAACAATTTCAGAGCTAAAGTGAATGAAACGGATTTTGAATGGATGAAAGGCAATTAAGAATCTTTCAACATGTTCAAAGAAAGAAAGTGAATGATTACAAGTAAAAAACAATTAAGAATTATTTACTATAGTAATCAAAATGTTTAAACCAGTAAAACAAGAGCAATTAAGAATTCATTGTTTATAACCAGTTTAGAAGAAAAACATTTAGAATAATCACAATTGAAATCAGAGTACACTTAAGCAATTTCTGATTTATTCCTTTTTGTTAATTATTCAGAAATTGAACACAGTGATATGATAAACATACATAAAACTTAAAACGTAGGATAGAAATGACTTATTGATCTGTAGTTCGACACATGAATCCTGTAAAAAGTCTTCAGCATCAATTCATCATCTAGCAAGCTATAAAAAGTTTCTCCAACAGCATTTTATTCCGAAAAATCAATGTTACAACAAAGTATATGAATCCACCCCAAAATACTTTCAAAAGTGAAGTATTTATACAAATTCTAAACTAAAATATCTTGAAAAAATATCAAAATTGGTTCACAAATCTCTCCAACTATTTTACATAAATAGAACTTAAGTAAAGGAAATTCAAACTAATGCATCTATTTGGCACTATTTTTTATGGATAGGTGATGAGAAAGAGGAGAATTCGAATTTGATCAAACTCTTAGTTGATGATGAGGCATCCAAGTCACTAACTACTTCCTTTCTTTGTGCATTCTGCTCTAACAATTCTGCAAAATTGGGGTCCAATGATATCTTTGTATTTCTCAATCCGTAATATATATGTAAAAAGTGAAAGCGGTTATTGTGAATTAATATGTTGGTGAGCTAAACCTCTTTCAGTTTCCCAAAATTCCTCTCCAGCTGTTCACAATAGGCTCTGTACAAATATGTGTAAAACAGAGTTTTGCAGAGTCTGAAAAATAGCCTGTAAAGATGTGCATGTATCTCTCATTCTGAAATCACTGTGCAAAAAGTGAGATAGATTTTTGTAGATGTGTAGCTTAGAAACAAAAACCTCCTTCAGTTTTGTAAGATGTATTTTTTATTGGCCACAATCTTCTCTGAAAAATGATGACTTAACAGGAATTTTATGCAAAAAGTGCTTCCCAACATTGTTTAATATTTCAAAAACCATAATAGCTGTTAGAAAAGTGAAAGAGATTTTTGTAGATGGTTCTTTTAAGAACATAAACCTCCTTCAGTTTTGCAAAATTCATCTTGGATTGATCACAATAGTTTCTGCAAAACAATGACTAAAACATGCAATTTCTGCAAAAATGTTCCTTCTTGCTGTATTTTTCATCTTTTCACTTTTTTGTTCTTTTAACTGTTTTACTTTCACTTTAGATAAATTTCAATGTTGGTGAAAGTATTTTCATCTATTTTTACCATTTTACTGCCTCTATAATTACTTTTATTGTTTACCTTTTCACTCTGACTTTTCCCTGATACACTTTAACCACTGATACTCTTTAATTGTTCTTCACTGTATCCTTTTACCTTCAATGTGTAGTTTAGGTTTTTACTGTCTGTTTCAACAGTAAATCGTTTTAATATGCTATTTCCTTTGCTTGTCTTTCAACTGTATTTTTTATCTTCCATCTCTGTTTGAATAGATTTGATAACACTCTTGGAGTAAACAAGTCTTATGACTAGTATTAAGACTGTTTATCCAAGGATGTGGTCTTCTGATCACCTGTAAAACAAAACAAATTGTTAAGAAAGCATTGGTTTGCAGAGGAGGTCGAAAATGTTTCATTTGATTTTAAGAGGTCTGTGGAGTGAATCTAGAATGAATTTTGGGTGGTAAACCATATTCGAATCGGTTAACAGAGGCTTCAACAGTTAACTTTCGAAACTAGTTGCATGGGAGACTGGTTCGTGTACGAGATAATGAAAACAACACGGGAAAATTTGTTTTATTCGCAAAATCAAAAGGTTGGCGGGTTTTAAATGATGACGTCAATAGGTACGATGGACGCGTCACAGGTAATAGGTGGTAAGAGGTTTTTTCCGCACCACCTTTGGGAGCTGGCAGTAATTTGCGAATCGGGAGCGATTCCACAAATTAACTGACGCGTGGCCCTAGCACTATTCGAAAACCACTATGATTTCGCGAGTTAAATTTCGGACGAGGGAAGGCCAGCGGAATGAATCCGGGCTGTGGATCTCTGATGGAGCGATCCAACGATTGACATGACGTGAAGTTGGCGGGGGAGTTAAAAGGCGGACCCAAAGTAATTAACGTTAATTAATCATTTCGGGAGGCATTTGATTGGTGGGATTAGATTATTAATTAATCCTGATGATTAATTAATCTCGGCGGTTTATGAAGGGTCGGGGTAATGAATGGGTTTATTTTTCGAAGTTTGTTTTGAATAAAACTTCGATTTTTTATTTTTTTATTTAAACATATAAAACATACGTTTAAAGATTTTTCTCGTATTTCTATTATATGATAAATAAATCAAAGTGATTAACTTATCATAGGGGGCAGGGATAATTATATAGATATATTTTTAGCCAAAGGGCATTGTAATGTGGGATTTTATTTAATCACATGGGTTAAATACTTTGGCTAAAAACTTATAGTAAGAGGGTTTTTTGGGTTATTTATAAAAGGGAATTATATATAATAGGATAAGGTATTTTCACTAAAGATTTAATATATAAAGTTAGAAATTAACATGAAAAAATGAGAGAAAGCGTTAAGTATAAAACACCATAATAATGTATTTAACTTATGCTTTGCATGAAATGGATTTTTATGGATCATTGCATGTTTTTCCTAAGTAAAATGGGATTTTTCTTAGGAAAATATTTTTATGAATGAATGAGTATGATGATGAATATTTTTAAATACTAAGGTTTTCTCCAATCATTGGGCCGAGGGTCCAGTCCCTCCAAAAGTCAAGGAAATGCCTTGAGCCCCTTTAATCTTCAAATTCCTTAGCATTTAGGGGAAATTAGTAAATTGTTAGGGAAAAAGTGAGATGGGAAGTTAATGATTTTGATTTTGCTTTCTGTTTTGAAATTCTGCCAATGTAGTATTCTGTCTTTGCACTTGGTGATGAAAGTAAAAGATTAAACACATTTAGCACCATCATTCATCACATGAGAATTTGCAACACCATCTACCTACCCTATCTACTTTACTCTACCATTTTGTCTTCTTTATTAGGGTGCACTTAGACTGGCAAACCCTTATCACACTTTTTCTTTTTACATAAAGAAACCTATCTAATTCTAACCTTATTACATCCAAGGGCTCAGATTAAATTGTTGAGCTCCTTTTCATTTACTCTACCTATCTACTTATCTGCCAAGATTAAACAGTTTGGTCAGATTTTTATTCTCTATTCTAAAACATAAAATTGAAAGATGAATGAGTCAAGTTTAAACAGTTTTACTCTCCATAAATTGTGGCATAAAAATACAAGTTGCACACAATTTTGTTTATTACATCAGAGTAAAAAGTAGTGGCATTTGGACTTGCCCACTTTCTTTGGCCTCTCTTTTGAGGGGGTTCAATTTCCTTTACTTTTTTGGCCATTTTTATTTCTTTTTACCCTTTGATTTTTCTTTTAGGGTATACTCTCTTTACATTTTTTAAATTTTTTGATTTTTTTAAGAATATAGAAAACCTTTGCAACAAGGAAAGGTATGAACATATTACATAGCCCATCAAGTCAATCATGAAAAATGACACCTATAGGTATAGGAGGCTAACACTGGCTCTACATGGGGATGACTTTTCCTGATGAAAAGTCAAGAACAACAGATCAGTTGTCTTCATACATTGACCTTGGTGATCTTAGTAAGTGTCTTCTGTCTTCTGCAAACTGAAATCTGATCTGAAACTAAAACAACACACAAAAATTTTCAAACCAACTTAATGAAAAACTAGCTAAAAATTGAAAACTAAAAAAGAAAAATGCTCAAAATCCTGAGCTTATTAGCACTCATCTACCTACTCAATCTACTTTTCAACTGTTGGTTAGGTAAAATGAAATAGCTAATGCAACCATTCAAGCATTATGTACTTTGATAG
The DNA here is from genome assembly GCA_034641835.2 of Pinus albicaulis. Taxonomy (NCBI): domain Eukaryota; kingdom Viridiplantae; phylum Streptophyta; class Pinopsida; order Pinales; family Pinaceae; genus Pinus; species Pinus albicaulis. The sequence goes on along the minus strand of JAXQQM020066941.1, from coordinate 60,470 downwards.
ATTTTGTTGCATTTTCTTGTTGATTATCAAAACTGTAATTCTGCAACCTATTAGAAACTTGTCAACAAATGAGAGGATAAGGAAACACTTGATTTCCTTTGTTGACTCTAGAAACTGTACAAAAGGATCTTCCAAAATATATACGCTGATGTTTAACTGATCTAAACAATTGTACATATGTTCTGGATGGCCTCCATACCATGAATATGAAATGTTATTTTCATCTTTTTCTCCTTGTAAACTTTCAGATAATATTTGAGATGATATTTTTCCTGATTGTAATGCTTGACTGTTAAATCCCTTATCATCTGTAGAAATTAGCTGAATAAATCACTTATCCAATGAAGATTAACCCGATCATACATCAATTTCGAATTGCATGCATAACACATAACCTTCTTCTACAATTAATTGTCACATGCGGAAATAATATAGAAGCAATCGCACATCAAATCAATCACACATTAACTCAGTATGTATGGGGAAAGCCTATAGCTGAAAACCCCCCAGCTATTGTGTATATTATAATGGAGAAATCATGTAACAATCATAGTACAAAACTCTTCACAAGCTCTCATGCACTACCTCCCATGCTACACACTATCAAGCTAGATCTAGCAAATCACTTGCTCCAATCCTTAGCCACTTGATAGCCAACCTTGATTGCGTATTTCAAAGCTATGGGATGGCCTCTTTATATAGATTAACCACCAGCCTAAACTTTGCAATACTCATAGCTTACTCCACCTATCTATGTGTTGCAAATAGCAACAGTATAGTTACAACTGATAGCTAACTCTACCCTTTCATCTATCTCTTTCACTGGTCTTCACTGAACTGATCATGCACTGTAGTGAACTCAAGTGTTCTTGAGTTGACTAATGAGTTAATATTTAGTAAATTAAATATTATTTAATTTACTCCACTCATATCTAATTGATTAGCTAGTTAACTAATCTCAACTAGTTCAACTGAAATAAATAGAACATAACTCCACTACTTGTCCCGTTAACTCCTCCAAAACTTCTACCACTGAAGTCTAACTGAAGTAAACCATGCAAGATGCCATCAAACCCTAGGAACCACGTGATTCCTTGTGTCAGTTGCATGAGCCACCTCCATGACTCAAACTCAAGTGCGCCAAGAGAGTAAACTGCTGTTTATAGTCAAAATATTATTAAGGGTAAATAATATTTGACTTCCATATTTTTAGGAGATCAGTCTAAAAATAGCCTGGGTCCTAAAAATTATGGTCTCATCTATTTTTACCGACATGTCGCATACTTCAAGAATCTCCAAGTAGAATTCCCAAATTATGCTCCGTATGTCTAAAAATAGACATAGTCTAAAAATAGACTTTGCGCCAGAATTTGCCTGCGGGCCCACTTAGTGAAGGCGACTTCATTTCACTAAGCTCCATCATCTTGCCGCATTCTCAACACTCCCTCTCAGCAAGATATGGATTATCTGCAACCCCTATCCTGCCTCTGTGGAATTCGAACTTGCTCCTGGTGAGCGCCTTCGTCAGGATGTCGGCATCCCGATCCTCCGTGGGAACATATGAAAGCATCATGATTCTCCGCTGAACACAATCTCTGATATGATGGTACCTGATGTAGATATGTTTGGACCTATCATGAAATACTGGATTAGCCGAGAGCTTGATGCAGCTCTGGTTATCACAGTAGATCACTGTAGGCTCCAAATGCAACCTGAACAAACCCGCGAGGATCTTCCTCATCCAAATAGCCTCACATGCAGCCAAGCTTGCTGCCATGTACTCGGCCTCTGCTGAACTGAGTGCCACGGATCTCTGCTTCCTGCTGTACCAGGAAACTGCTGTCGACCCAATGCTGAAAACTCCTCCAGAAGTGCTTTTCCGGTCCGTTGGACTCCCTGCCCAATCTGCATCAGTGAAGCCAGAAAGCTTCACTCCATCCTCCTGTCTGTACCATAGACCATATCCCGATGTGCCTCTGATATAGCGCAATACATGCTTGCCCGCCTTCCAAAAGAGCTTGGTAGGCTTAACCATAGCTTGCGAAAGCTGGTTAACTGCATAGCATATATCGGGTCGTGTATTGACCAGATACATAAGCGACCCCACCAACTGCCGATAGACAGTGGCATCCACTACCTCCGCTGAAGTAGCATCCTCCTTCCTCCAACCACCAGGAAGAGGAGTGTCAACAGGCTTGCAGCCTTGCATGTTGAACCTCTCCAGAATCTCCCGGGCATACTTGCCCCGAGAAACAAACAGTCCTCCGCTGCGCTGCCAAATCTCCAATCCCAGGAAATAATGAAGGATGCCCAAGTCCTTCATCTCAAACTCTCGTGCAAGATCCTCCTTGCATGAAAGTATCAACTGCTCATCGCCAGTCAAAATCAGATCATCTACATACAGTACGATGATCAACAGCTTTCCCTCCACCACAATCTGGTACAGGTTAGGATCTGCCTCACTCTTGGAGAATCCAAGCCCGGTGAAGTAGCTGTCTATCCGAGTGTACCAAGCATGAGGTGCTTGCTTCAGCCCGTACAGTGCTCTCTTGAGTCGGCACACATGCGACTCATTGCTGAAGATCTCAAAACCTTCAGGCTGCTCTATGTACACCTCTTCCTCAATAACTCCATTGAGGAACGCAGTCTTCACATCCATCTGATGAATGTGCCACCCCATCCGCGCTGAGAGAGCAAGGATCGTCCGTATGGAAGAGTACCTTGCGACAGGTGCAAAAGTCTCCTCATAGTCAATCCCCTCGATCTGTGAGAAGCCACGGGCGACAAATCTCGCCTTGTACTTCTCCACACTCCCGTCAGCCGCCTGCTTCACTTTGTAGATCCATCGCGAACCTACAACTGATTTTCCCACCGGTCTTGGGACAATCTCCCATGCACTGTTCCTGATGATCGAATCATATTCTTCGATCATGGCATCAACCCATGCGGGTTCCTCCACAGCTTCCTCAAAAGAGGATGGCTCTGTCACAACACATTGACTCATAAGAGCCATGTATCCAGTGTACCGATCCGGTGACTGTCTCTGTCTGCGCTGTGCTGTAGGTGGTCCTACAACCTTCTTCGCATCCCGAGCCAGTCGCTCAGCTTCTGTAGTGCGCATGCGCCCTCTGATGGTTGGCGCTGCCTGGGTGGTTTCTTCCACCTCCTGAACCTCCTCTTGTGGCTGATCCACATCCGGAAGCTCCTCCTTAGGAACTAACAGCTCCTCATCTGCATGCAAGTGTAGCTCCCTCTCAAGCGAACACCGCATGGCTTTCTCCTCCTGAAATTTTATATCCCGTCGCACAACAGTCTTTCGACTGTCTAAAAAATACACCCGATAGTTGTGAGGTGTATCAGTGTACCCCACAAATATTCCAACCTCAGCAGTTGGATCCAGCTTCCTTCTCGCATCCTTCGTCACATGCATGTAGACAGGAGAACCAAAAATCCGCAAATGGGAAATATCGGGCCTCTTGCCAGAATAAGCCTCCTCCAGTGTACTCATGCCAAGAACCTTGTGAGGACAACGGTTCTGCACATACACTGCTGTATTGCATGCCTCAGCCCACAAGTGAAGGGGTAGGCCCTGATCATGCAACATCGCCCGTGCAGCACCCACGATCGTTCTGTTCTTCCGCTCAGCCACCCCGTTCTGCTGTGGGTTGTGGGGTGCGATGAGCTCTCTCCGAATCCCTTCTACGCTGCAGAACTCCTTGAATTCAGCCGAGATGAATTCACCACCGTTATCACTCCTTAGAGCAATCACCTTCTTCCCCGACTCCTTCTCGACCAGTGCTTTAAACTCACAGAACTTCGCGAATGTATCGCTCTTCTTCCGCATGAAGAAGATCCAGCACTTTCGAGAGAAATCATCAACAAAGATCACATAATACTTGTGCTTTGCTGTCGAAGCAACTGAGAAAGGACCACACACGTCTGTGTGAACTCTCTCAAGGATCGCCGTGGCGCGACTATCCTTCTCGTGAAAGGTGGCTTTCACATACTTCCCTAAAGTACACCCCTTGCACTGATCTGACTGCGCAAGGGTGCCCTTAGGAAGTCCAGTAGAAATCTGCTGCATAATCTTCAAAGCTCCATGGTGAAGATGGCCCAATCTCCTGTGCCATAGTTCGCCCTCATCATCCCGGCTCACCACATCTCCAGCCTTGCATGCCATAGCCGCGCAGTCATCTACCTGCAACTGATAAAGGTTCTGAGTTCGAACCCCTATCTTCCGGGTCTCTCCAGTAGTCTTACTGCGCAGGAAAGCTTTTCCTTCGCTGAAGACTACATCATAACCCTTATCCTCCAACATCGCTACTGAAATCAGGTTCTTCTTCAATCCAGGTACATGCATGACATCCTTTAAGACAAAGGGTTTACCAGACTCCCTCTGAAAGGATACGGTACCGATACCAGTCGCACCGTATCTACCGTCATCGCCCATCTCGATGTGCATACCCAAATCCTTGTCCTCCAGATCTGAGAACAACTCCCGATCTCCCGTCATATGAAATGACGCACCGCTGTCCAAGAACCACACCGATCCTATCACACTTGAAACCAAGCATGCAATCAGTGAAAAGTCAAGCTCGAACTGTGAAGCCAAAGCTTCTCCATCTGTAGATCTTCCCGCTTGCTTGTTCTTCTTCTTCTTTGGACAATTGGTAGCATAATGTCCGTGATCATGGCGGTGAAAACACTTCACTTTCACCATATCCTGCTTCTTGCCCTTTGCACCAGAATGAGAGGTTTTCTTACCCTTCCCCTTCTTTGCTTTGGCCACAAAAGCGCAGTTTTCTTCATCAGCTCCCTTTGATGAAGATCCATCTCGAGTAGTCCTCCTTATCTCCTCCCGCATGAGATCCGCCCAAAGGCGCTCCCATCCCGGCAGCTTCTCCCGACCATTGACACTATCTTGATATGAGTGCCAAGCCTTCGGAAGACCAAGGAGAGCCAAGTCGACCATGTCCTCTTCATCGACAGTAACCCCCACACTTCCCAGCTCATCTCTGCATTGAGTGAACTTCGTGAGGTATTTGGCGATACTGTCGCCCTTCTCCATCTTGATGTTCCCGAGCTTATCTTTGAGCGCCAGCTTCCTTTGGTCACTCTTACTCTGGAATAGATCCGTCAAAGCTTTCCACATTAAATATGGAGTAGCCTTACCATGAAGGCCGGATACAATATGATCCTTGACGCCCTCCAACAGGATCCTTCGACATTTCGCGATCTTCTTTTGCCATGCATCGACCAAAGCTGCATCAGTGGGCTTTGGGACATCCGCATCCACGAACTCCTTTAGACCATTGTCTTCTAACACTACTTCCATTCGATCCTTCCATGCAACATAGTTCGAACTGTCTTCAAGAGCATATTCGAGTCGCAAACCATTGAAAGAAGACATCTTTCAACACCGGCACCAAGAAGAACAACCTTCTGCAAAATTCGAATTCCAAACTCAAAGCACTGAATAGGTAGAAAGGCGAAAAAAGTTTTGGGAGGGTTTTCTGGATGACATATTGACATAAGGAAATCGGTTTCTAGAAAACTCAGCTGAAGATATAGTCATCACTAACAATGTAAAAAATACTGATGGATAACAATTTCTACAACATGAAATTGAAAAATGAATGAGTCAAGTTTAAACAGTTTGACTCTTCATAAATTGTGGCAAAAGTTTGACAAGCTGCACACAATTTTGTTTATTACATCAGAGCAAAAAGTAGTGGCATTTAGACTTGCACACTTTCCTTGGCCTTTCTTTTGATGGGGTTCATTTTCTTTCACTTTTTTGGCCAATTTTATTTTTTCACCCTTTGATTTTTCTTTTAGGGTATACCCTCTTTACAATTTTTTAAATTTTTTGATTTTTTTTTTAATTTTTTGGGAATATGGAACACCTTTGCAACAGGGAAAAGGTTTGACATATTGCATAGTTCAACAAGTCAATCATGAAAAATGACACCTATTGGTATAGGAGTCTAACACTGGCTCCACTTGGGGATGGCTTTTCCTGGTGAAAAGTCAAGAACAACAGGTCAGATGCCTTAAAAAAATTTTAACTGAACTATGAAATCTTCTTTTTCTGGTGGCTTTATTGTATATATGATAGTAAAATTTCTGAAGCTTAAGGCCTTCTCCTCGGGCTTCAACTCCAGTAAGTTGCTATCCACTCAAAACTTAAAACTTTGTTTCCCTGTTGGAAATATTCTGGCTTGGTCCAATCCTAAACATGCATTTGCTGTGGCTGAAAATCTTGAATTGAATATAGTCCTTTTTCTGCAACCTGAAATCTGATCTAAAACTAAAACAACACACAAAAATTTTCAAACCAACTTAATGAAAAACTAGCTGAAAATTGAAAACTAAAAAGGAAAAATGCTCAAAATCCTGAGCTTATTAGCACTCATCTACCTACTCAATCTACTGTTCAACTGTTAGTTAGGTAAAATGAAATATCCAATGCAACCATTCAAGCATTATGTACTTTGATAGATTTTTTTGCATTTTCTTGTTGATTATCAAAACTGTATTTCTGCAACCTATTAGAAACTTGTCAACAAATGAGAGGATAAGGAAACACTTGATTTCCTTTGTTGACTCTAGAAACTGTACAAAAGGATCTTCCAAAATATGTACACTGATGTTTAATTGATCTAAAAAACTACACATCTGTTCAGGATGGCCTCCATGACATGAACATGAAATGTTATTTTCCTCTTTATCTCCCTGCAAAATTTCAGATAAGATTTGTGATGATATTCCTACTGATTGTAATGTTTGACTGTTGAATCCTTTATCATCTTGATTCTGAAAATAATAGTTAGTTAATAGAGGAATGCTTTGAATGCCTTCAATATTCAACATATCTACTATTGGATCCTGAAAAACTTGGGAAAATGGCAGCAACCTATAGCATATAGCTTTCCATGAGACTTCACAAGCTTCAACAAGTTTCTAATCCTTTTCATTAAATATGTTATACCATATTTCTTTCAAACACTGAAATGATTCAAAAAATAGTGGTATGAAACTTTCTTGTGTCATTTGATCATTTATTTCAATAGGAACTGATAACTGCAATTGTGAAACTAAAAAATCTTGATCAATAGTTTCATTATCTTCTTTGTTGTCAATCACAATTCCTAAAGATTTCTGATTATTGATGACATGATAGTTGTCTCTAATGAACTGAAATGAAGCAAAACAAATAGGTAAAGAACCTTCACTTATTTCCACATTTTCTGCTTTTTCTTCCTCACTCTCATGGCTGATTTGTATTGGCTGATTACTGTCTTCAATCTGCTGAAACTGAGTTTCTTCATCCCACAAACTAGCTTCTGATTGCTTTGTAAAGTTAGCTTGAGTTTGGAGAACATAACTATCATCATAATGATCATACTTAGGAAAATTATCAAAAGAAGGAATGTCATCAAACATACACATTAGATCAACAGATTCCTCTTCTTCATATTGATCTGTAATTTCATTTTCTGATCTATGATAATTGGGATTAGCAGGAATTTGTTCATGGCTATCAACCTCTTCTATTTCTTCATGGTGATGTTGAAAAAATTCATCTTTCATAGTGATCTCCTTTGTTCTTTCATCTAGTTTTCTTACCAAATGGTTGAGTTTTACCTCTGCAATGTTTTTCTTTTCCTCTTCTTCTACTTTCAACTTTTCCTGTTTGATTTGGAGATTAACTTCCACATCAACTGCAATATTCTGCATCTGTACAAGTGTTTTTGGATCTCTTTCTCTTAACCGAAATTCTATTTCTGAATCAAAGGCACTTAGATAATGCAAGAGAGATGAATCATGAGGAGGTCTAATATTTTTTGGCATTGAATAATAAACTTGATTAAATCTGTCAGAAAATTGTTGTATTGTTTCATTTGGATGTCTTTTTAATTGATTATATTCTTCCATGATCACAAAATGATTAACTTTTATTATCCATCTATCAAGGAAAAGTTTGATAAACTGTTGGAAATTTGAGATGCTAGCATTAGGCAGATTTTTGAACCAACTCTTTATTCTATTTTGCAAGGAAAGAGAAAAAATTCTGATTTTAACATCATCTTCATCAATCTCAAATAAATCCAAATAATTTTCAAAACCTTGAATATGTTTTTGGGCAGTGATACCATTCTCTCCATCAAATCTAGGAAGATACTTGTAGTATTTTTTAGGAAAATCATGGAGTATAGGAGGTAAAATAAAGGGCTTATATCTATCTGGAACTTTATATGGCACAGGGATAGGTACAGGGATTGTAAGATCAGTCTTGATTATTTGAGGCTTCTTAATTGGAAAATGATCAGCATTAGATTCATAAGAAAGCTGCTCAAAGAGATTAGGAGAATTATTACTTACAATCTTCAAAGGAAAATAACTAAAAACTAATCTAAGATCTTCTATAAAATACAATATACATTGAAAAATTTTCTTAATGAGAAAGAACATAATGTCTTGGATTAAGAACCAAGTTGAAAGCCTGATCTTTCCATATTGTTCTTTGAGGTTCATTCCTCTAGTGGAGTCTTGATTGTGAAATTGATTTGGAGTCGCCAGGTGGATGATTTTAACCTTTGTGTGTTCGATCCCTGTCCACCATCATAGATCAGATCTAAACCTGTAAAACAATTCTGAAGAAAAAGTTAGTTCTTCAGGAAACCAAATTTTGAGTATTTTATGATTATTTTGTTTTTTTATGAATTTTCAAAACCACTTCTATGATTTCTTTAAGAGGCTTTAGATATGAGATTTAAACTTTCTTAAAGATTTATTGAACTAGAGAAACTGATTGAATGTTTGAAACCAAAGTTCATTCTATAAACTAGACCGGAGATTGACTGAAGTAGCATTTATTTACTATGCAATTGCAGAGCAAAAGCATTTCAAAGGCTACTTGGCTAATCTTCAGGCTCCATCTGTAGTTTATAAATCAAACAACAGTAACAATAAAATGATTCAGTTCCCAAGTATGGTCGCCACTATGTTATCACTCAGGCCTTCCTTGAAGTTGTAAGAAAAGGAAAGAAACCCGAGGTAACCACTAACCATCCTTCAGATACAAAATCTAGCCAATCTGTATCCGGAGAGGGCTCTCTCTTTAAAATTTAGCTTTGTTCTTAGAAAATATTAGGTTAGTTATAAGTCCAAGAGTTTTGTTTGAATGGTGGAATCTGCCAACTAAGGGCAAGATTGAGTATTTTCAGGCCATTGGGCTATGGAGTCGAAAGGATGACTTTACTGGAGTAAGTTTTTACACAAAAGATGGCTTTGCAGGGCAAGATAGCCAAACAGAGAGCAATTTTGGATATTAAAGTGAATGGAATGGATTTTGAAGGGATGAAATGTAATTACGAATCTTTCAACATGTTCAAAGGAGGGAAAGTGAATGATTACAAATAAAGAGCAATTAAGAATTCTTTACTATAGTAATCAAAATGTTTAAACCAGTGAAACAAGAGCAATTAAGAATTCATTGTTTATAACCAGTTTAGAAGAAAACATTTAGAATAATCACAATTGAAATCAGAGTACACTTAAGCAATTTCTAATTTATTCTTTTTTGTCAATTATTTAGAAATGGAACACAGTGATATTATAAAAATATATAAAACTTAAAACATAGGATAGAAAAGACTTATTGAACTGTAGTCTGACACATGAATCCTGCAAAAAGTCTTGAGCTTCAATTCATCATCCAGCAAGCCACAAAGAAATTTCTCCAAAGAACTTTATTCCAAAAAGTCAATGTTACAGCAAAGTAGAAGAATCCACCCAAAAATACTTCTAAGAGTGAAGTATTTATACAAATTCTAAACTAAAATATCTTGAAAAAATATCAAGATTGGTTCACAAATCTCTCCAACTATTTTACATAAATAGAACTTAAGTAAAGGACACTCAAACTAATGCATCTATTTGGCACTATTTTGTATGGATATGTTATGAAAAAGAGGATAATTCGAATTTGATCCAACTCTTAGTTGATGATGAGGCATCCAAGTCACTAACTACCTCCTTTCTTTGTGCAATCTGCTCCAACAATTCTACAAACGTGGGGTCCAATGATATATTTTTATTTTTGAATCCGTAATAGATATGTAAAATGTGAAAGAGGTTATTGTGTATTAATACGTTGGTGAGATAAACCTCTTTCAGTTTCCCAGAATGCCTCTCCCGCTGTGCACAATAGTCTCTGTAAAAATATGTGTAAAACAGAGTTTTACAAAGTCTGAAAACTAGCCTGTAACGATGTGCATGTATCTCTCATTCTGAAATCACTGTGCAAAAAGTGAGATATTTTTTTGTATATGGGTATCTTAGGAACAAAAACCTCTTTCCATTTTGTATGATGTATTTCTAATTCGCCACAATATTCTTTGAAAAATGATGACTTAATTTGTATTTTCTGCAAACAAGTGTTTTCCAACATTGTTTACTATTTCCAAAACCATAATAGTTGTTACAAAAGTGAGAGAGGTTTTTGTATATGTTCCTCTTAAGAACATAAACCTCCTTCAGTTTTGTAAAATTCATCTTTTATTGATCACAATAGTTTCTTCAAAACTATGACTTAAACAGGAAATTTCTGAAGAATGTACCATTTTGTTGTGTTTTTCATCTTTTCATCTTTTTGTTCTTTTAATTATTTTACTTTCACTTTAGATAAACTTCATTGTGTCAGGTGAAAGTAATAATTTTATTTAACCTCACATTTATAAGTTTTCATCATGATTATTATTTTTATTTTTATCATTTATATTTTTATCTGTCTTCACTTTGTCATGAACTTTTATGTTATGTTTTGTAATTGTCTTCCCTGCTGTTTATCTTCATGCTAGCTGATTTACTTGACTTGGTCTTCAATCTGATACTTTTTAATCCTGATACTCTTTGACTATTTTTTACTGTGTCCTTTTATCTTCAATGTGTAGTTTAAGCTTTTACTGTCTGTTTCAACAGTAAATCGTTTAATATCCTGTTTCCTTTGCTTGTCTTTCAACTGTATTTTTTATCTTCCATCTCTGTTTGAATAGATTTGATAACACTCTTGGAGTAAACAAGTCCAGTAGATTGTAGACAGATCATGACTGGGCGATAGTCTTCATCATCAGAAAATAAACAAATTGCGGTATATTTGTTTAGGGGACAAAATAATTTCATCGACGGAGAATCGTGGAGGACCCAATGATTTTGGGAGTTCATGCTTGAATCGTCAGCTAATCGTGAGGGTTCAGGGCGAGCTAGGTTACAAAGGTTTTTACCGCATTATCAGTGAAATGAGCAACATCGCTAGGGTGTTTGTCTTAAACGGGTAAATCTGGGATATCATGTGTAAGCTTTGAATGAACAAGTGAGTTGAACAATCACTAGTTATGGCAACAAGAAGTACAAGAACCTTGAAATACTTGACTCCAATTCTCTTCAAAGAAAGTAATCTGGCCGGCCGGGTTTCAATGTTGATTTTGAAACTGTTTCATGGGAGATCGTCTGTACGTGAGATAATGAAAACGACAAGCGGCAGATTGTTTTATTTACAAAGTCAATGGGTGGCAGAATTTTTTATTATTTTATTGGATGACGTCAGCATGGTACAGTGGATATGTCACGAGCAGAAAGGTGGTAAGCAGTTTCTATCGCACCGCTTATGAGGGAAGGCGGTTTTAGGCGGAAGGGCAGCGATGCGATACAAGGACTGACACGTAGCATGACACTGTTTGAAAACCGCTTGGCCATCGCGCGTTATCTTTCGTACGCGGATGGCTAGCGAAATGGATGATGGCCGTAGATCTTTGACAGGGCGATCGGATGGCTGACGAGACAGGAAGATGGCAGGGAATTAACGGCATGGGCCTAATGTAATTAACTGTTAATTAAACCCATCGGGTGGAATTTGATTGGCTGGGGTCGGTTATTAATTAATCGTGTGGATTAATTAATCCTTGGTACGGTGGATGGTCGGGAATTATTTTATTTTTATTTTTAAACATATATATAATATGTTTAAACGATTTTTCATATTTTTATTTATATAGCAATTAAATCAATGCGATTTATTTACTATAGGGGGCGGAATAATTATATAGATATATTTAGCCAAAAGGGATTGTAATGTGGGTTTTTTATTTGAATAAGTGGGAATTAAGTACTTTTGGCTAAAGTTGTAATACATGGGTTTTGGGGATATTATATTCAAAGGAGTTATACATAATAGGAGGAGGTCATTTCTATAAGGAGTTAATAACAAGGGATAATGTAAACTCAAAATACTTAAATATAACCAAGAAAGTGAAGATTTCAAAAGTAAAAGGCATTGTTATACTTTCATCACCTAGACTTAGAATAAAAAGTGATTTTGAGGGCTTTTCATGAAATATTGAAGGATTTTCCTAAGTAAAATGGGATTTTACTTAGGAAGAGATTTTGAAAAGTGAATGAATGTGATAATGGATGATTTCAAGTACTTAGGTTTTTTTAATTAATAGGCCGAGGGTTCGGTCCCTCCAAAAGTCATGAAAATGCCTTGAGCCCCTTTAATCTTCAAATACCCTAGTGCCTAGGGAAATTAGTGAATTTTTAGGGAAAAATGAAGGGGGAGTTAATAATCTTTACTTTGCTCTGCTGTGAACTTTTTCCAATGTAGTATCTGCCTTTGCACTTGTGATGAAAGTAAAATTGAACACATCTAGAACCATCATTCATCACATGTAATTCTGCAACAACATCTACCTACCCTACCTACTTTACTCTACCATTTTTCTTCTTTATTAGGGTGCACTTAGACTGGCAAACCCTTATCAATCTTCTTTTTCTTTTACATGGAAAACCTATCTAAGTCTACACTTATTACATCCAAGGGCTCAGATTAAACTGTTGAGCACCTTTTATTAACTCTACCTATCTACTTATCTGCCAAGATTAAACTGTTTGGTCAGATATTTATTCTCTATTCTACAGCATGAAATTGAAAAATGAATGAGTCAAGTTTAAACAGTTTGACTCTTCATAAATTGTGGCAAAATTTTGACAAACTGCACACAATTTTGTTTATTACATCAGAGCAAAAAGTAGTGGCATTTAGACTTGCACACTTTCCTTGGCCTTTCTTTTGATGGGGTTCATTTTCTTTCACTTTTTTGGCCAATTTTATTTTTTCACCCTTTGATTTTTCTTTTAGGGTATACCCTCTTTACATTTTTTTAAATTTTTTGATTTTTTTTTTTAATTTTTTGGGAATATGGAGCACCTTTGCAACAGGAAAAAGGTTTGACATATTGCATAGTTCAACAAGTCAATCATGAAAAATGACACCTAATGGTATAGGAGTCTAACACTGGCTCCACTTGGGGATGGCTTTTCCTGGTGAAAAGTCAAGAACAGCAGGTCAGATGCCTTCAAATTTTTTTAAATGAACTATAAAATCTTCTTTTTCTGGTGGCTTTATTGTATATATGATAGTAAAACTTCTGAAGCTTAAGGCCTTCTCCTCGGGCTTCAACTCCAGTAAGTTGCTATCCACTCAAAACTTAAAACTTTGTTTCCCTGTTGGAAATATTTTGGCTTGGTCCAATCCCAAACATGCATTTGCTGTGGCTGAAAATCTTGAATTGAATATAATCCTTTTTCTGCAACCTGAAATCTGATCTGAAACTAAAACAACACACAAAAATTTTCAAACCAACTTAATGAAAAACTAGCTGAAAATTGAAAACTAAAAAAGAAAAATGCTCAAAATCCTGAGCTTATTAGCACTCATCTACCTACTCAATCTACTGTTCAACTGCTAGTTAGGTAAAATGAAATATCCAATGCAACCATTCAAGCATTATGTACTTTGATAGATTTTGTTGCATTTTCTTGTTGATTATCAAAACTGTATTTCTGCAACCTATTAGAAACTTGTCAACAAATGAGAGGATAAGGAAACACTTGATTTCCTTTGTTGACTCTAGAAACTGTACAAAAGGATCTTCCAAAATATATACACTAATGTTTAACTGATCTGAACAACTGTACATCTGTTCTGAATGGCCTCCATACCATGAATATGAAATGTTATTTTCATCTTTATCTCCCTGTAAACTTTCAGATAAGATTTGTGATGATATTCCTACTGATTGTAATGTTTGACTGTTGAATCCTTTATCATCTTGATTCTGAAAATCATAGTTAGTTAATAGAGGAATGCTTTGAATGCCTTCAATATTCAACATATCTACTATTGGATCCTGAAAAACTTGGGAAAATGGCAGCAACCTATAGCATATAGGTTTCCATGAGACTTCACAAACTTCAACAAGTTTCTCATCCTTTTCATTAAATATGTTATACCATATTTCTTTCAAACACTGAAATGATTCAAAAAATAGTGGTATGAAACTTTCTTGTGTCATTTGATCATTTATTTCAATAGGAACTGATAACTGCAATTGTGAAACTAAAAAATCTTGATCAATAGTTTCATTATCTTCTTTGTTGTCAATCACAATTCCTAAAGATTGGTTATTATTGATGGCATGATAGTTGTCTCTAATGAACTGAATGAAGCAAAACAAATAGGTAAAGAACCTTCACTTATTTCCACATTTTCTGCTTTTTCTTCCTCACTCTCATGGCTGATTTGTATTGGCTGATTACTGTCTTCAATCTGCTGAAACTGAGTTTCTTCATCCCACAAAATAGCTTCTGATTGCTTTGTAAAGTTAGCTTGAGTTTGGAGAACATAACTATCATCATAATGATCATACTTAGGCAAATTATCAAAAGAAGGAATGTCATCAAACATACACATTAGATCAACAGATTCCTCTTCCTCATATTGATCTGTAATTTCATTTTCTGATCTATGATAATTGGGATTAGCAGGAATTTGTTCATGGCTATCAACCTCTTTTATTTCTTCATGGTGATGTTGAAAAAATTCATCTTTCATAATGATCTCCTTTGTTCTTTCATCTAGTTTTCTTACCAAATGGTTGAGTTTTACCTCTGCAATGTTTTTCTTTTCATCTTCTTCTACTTTCAACTTTTCCTGTTTGATTTGGAGATTAACTTCCACATCAACTGCAATATTCTGCATCTGTACAAGTGTTTTTGGATCTCTTTCTCTTAACTGAAATTCTATTTCTGAATCAAAGGCACTTGGATAATGCAAGAGAGATGAATCATGAGGAGGTCTAATATTTTCTGGCATTGAATAATAAACTTGATTAAATATGTCAGAAAATTGTTGTATTGTTTCATTTGGATGTCTTTTTAATTGATTATATTCTTCCATGATCACAAAATGATTAACTTTGATTATCCATCTATCAAGGAAATTTTTTATAAACTGTTGGAAATTTGAGATGCTAGCATTAGGCATATTTTTGAACCAACTCTTTATTCTATTTTGCAAGGAAAGAGAAAAAATTCTGATTTTAACATTGTTACACCATTTTTTGGTCATCTAACCTATTATCATTAGATGGACCCAAGTACACCATGTAAGACCAATTTTACCCTAAGTAAAATTGCCTTCACTATGTTAAAACAGGAAACCCCAAAAGGAAATATTAAACAAACCTATATTTGTTTGATTTTCCTCATGGAATAATTAATTAAACCATAAATTAATTATTATTCCCAGTCATGTTTAACCCAAAATCAAAGAAATTAATTAGATAAACCTTTATTTATCTTATTATTTTCTAGGAATAATTATTTAAACCTTATTTAGATAATATTCCTTATTAAATATGACCAAATCACCCACAAATAATTAAATAAATCATTATTTATTTAATTATCTTTCAACCACTTCCTTAAATAATTAAATAAATCATTATTTATTTGATTATCTTCTAACCGCTTCTTTAAAAAGATAAATAAATCATTTATTTATTTATTTTTGACAAATCAAGGGATTTGACCCAAGTCAAACACCTTTTCCCTCCAACAAATATAATAAAATATTCCATAAAAAATGTATCTAGATCTGGTTAACCCATGCACCAAGATCTAGAATGACCCAATATTTTGTTATAAATAGGAGGGTTTTTCCTACCATTCTTCACCTTTTGTTGCCTATTAGATCACTCTGGATCTATACACTTGGTCCCATTTTTCCATCATTTGTTGTGTGAGCTCCCATTGAGCTCTATTCTTTGCATTGGGGTTTCTACACCAACAAGAGAGAGAAATCTTAGATCTGAAGTGCTGAGGACTTCCAAGAACCCATCCCACTGAGGAGAATTGGATACGCCTTCTTTTTTTCCTCCCAGGTGCCCAATTAATACAAAAATTCTTTCAAAAATTGTTCTTGTCTTGTCTATTAGTATATGGAGCAAACCCTTGTTTTTACTGCTTAATGTCTTTTCATGCATAGATCTGGTTTTTTGCAGCTCTTTTCTTGTTCAACTAACCGCAGATCTGAAGATATTGGCAGCCACTTTTGTTGTTAGGGCTATTAGTTATGCGTAGCTAAAGTGGTCCTTTTTCGTACACTTCGACAAAGGATTCATACTAACAAATGGCAACTCCACATGGGTTTTAATTTACGACCGCTGTCGTTTTTTATATTCCTGCATATCCAGCTACTTCAGACCCTAGGGTTTCTTTTCAGCTGTTTATTTTTCCTATTTTTAGGTTTTTTTTCTCACATAAAACCCTAAAACATTAAAATTTCTATCTTCCGTGTGTTTCTGGCCCTATTGCGTAGGTAAGCGACACCAGCCGCAACTGAGACGGCAAATTTTCTGAAAATTTGCCGCCGAGACAACCGGAACGAGGGGTCGCACTTTTTGGCCCATAACCTGCGACCTGGACCTCCAGGTCGCACTTTTCTGCCCCTTTTCTGCGACCTGCGCTGAAAACAGGTCAGAATCTGCGACTTGCCATTTTTTCAGTGATTTTTCTGCAATTTTTCTGGGTTCTGCTGCAGCTTCTGTCAGGGTCTCCCAGCCTCTGTTTCAGCCCGATTTGACCTGGTTTTGATCTTTTTTAGCTCATCTAAGTGGGAACCTAGCCCCCTAGGGCTTCAGTACCCTCCACTTTTTGTGGAAGAGTTTTTAGCTGTTTCAGCCTCTGTTTTTCTGAGTTTCAGCTCCCGCTTGTCCAGATCTGTTACCTCCTTTTCAGATCCCTTTAAATCAGCCTCTCTTCCTTTCAAATCACCTCTTGTTGTTTTGTTTGGACCTCTCTTTAGGACCTCCTCCCCGTCCTTTCCGCTTTTTGTTGATTTCCTCCCTTTTCCAGCCACCTTGCCTCTGTCTCTTGGCTGTGATCTGCACCTCTTTTCAGCAGCCTTATCCTCTAGATCCCTGTCCCTTTTTTGACCTTAGATCTATTGGACTCTTGTCCGTGTGTTTTGCCTAGATTTTTTCGCTTCTTTTTAGCTGAGTTTTGAGAGACCCGCCCCCTTGGGTTAGATAGATTCACAAGTAACTGTTAATTTTCTGTTATTTCAGCATTATATAATGTTCTCTGTAGGTTTATTTTCAGTTACGCAGCACACTTTTTTCTTGCTCTCAAAACGGAAAGGGTTTAAAAATTAAAATTAACGCACGCCACACACTGACCCTAAGTGAAGAAGCTTTTTCTGTTAACACCGCTCGGCAAAGACTCAAAAATCAATTGTCATCGCACCTTTTCTCGCTTCCTTTGACCTCACTTTGATTCTCGCGTCTTTCTCGCCTTCGTCGGTTTCCTTCTTCCTGTCGTCATTGCGCCCCCAAGGCGCCTTTCCCGGAGACTTCTTGGCCTTCACCCTCAGTTTCTGGTTGATCGACCTGCTTCGACCCGCCGTCGTCGAGCTATTCCTCCTCCGAGTCCGCACTCAAACTCCTCTACTGATTCTTTTGGTTCTCCTTTTCCTTCTGGTTCTCCCCCTGTCACCTCCACTATGTCTGGTCCAGGGCCTAACACTAGCGGGAATCCCGGCCCTAATGCCGGGGCTACTACTAGCGGAACCACCACAAGAACTACCTCGGCTACACCCTTGCTCCCCTTCTTGGCAGGCCTCAGCCTCCCCGATTTGGACCAGTTGATAAACGACCCTATACACCATGACACTAGTTGGCCTGCTATGCCGACAAAGCTCCCTTCCGACATCCCAAAGTTTGAAGGCCATGCTGGAGAAGATCCTTCAAATCATGTTCAATCTTTCCACATGTGGTGTTCATCTACCTCCATTACCGATGACTTTGTTCGTCTTAGATTGTTCCAACGATCGCTTACAGGCGAAGCTTCTAAGTGGTATGTTGATCAGCCCACTTCCTCCCATACCACCTTTGCGACTCTTTCCCGGGCATTTTTATCTTACTTCCAGCTTCCCCTTCGTTATGACACTGGTATCGAACTTTTGACCTCTTTCTGTAAATCATCTACGACCCGCCTATCCGATCATGTCCAGGAATGGCGGAGAAGAAAGAGCCTATGTCAATCTCCTACCTTCGAAGACCGTGTCTACATGGACTGGTTCCTTAGATGTCTCTTGTCCCCTATCGGGAAAGATGTCGCATCACATTTTCCTCAAACCGAAGAAGATGCCCTCCAAATGGCGTTAAAGTATGACCTGATCTACGCTCAGACAGGTTATGATCATACTGTCCTACCTGATCTCCCCAGACCCAGTGATGCCCATACACCGGGGGCACCTCATGCCGCCAACAGTATCGTTGGATCTATCTCTCATCCATCCGCTCAACCTCTCATGAGCTATGGTTTTCCTGGGGGAGGGGGCACCACTTCTGCACTTCTCCCCCTCCTGGTTTTACGCATCCAGGATACGGCATGCCTCATCCTTTTGCCCAACCTCCTGCTTACCTCAATGTTTCCCAACCTAACCATTACCCTTATCCGTAGCCTGGTGCACCAGCGCCTCCAGCATACTCGCTTTCGCCTCCCGTGCCTTCTCAACCCCTGTAACAGCAGTCACCGCCCCCTCAAGAGCCGGTGGATGCACAGCAGGGATTCATGGCTACCCAACCACTTGACGGATAGGTGGCCACTCCACCTTCCCCTTCTGGTTCCTCCAGTTACTAGATCCTCATGATGAACTCGGATCCACCTCTAACCGTCGACCTTAACCTTCAAACTCGGTCTCACCAGTACCCCAAGCCTCCCACTCAGTCTGCCCCCGAGTCCCCTTCTTCCAGTTCTACAGAGCCTCTTTCGACAACCAATGGTCCCTTACATATCCCTCAACCCAAAGTTGAGGTCCATATCAAGATTCCTAAAGGACCGTTACGTCGAAATGCTGCTTCTGGTTGAGCTGCTCATTCGTATATCATAGTAGATGATTTGGCGCAATCTCCTGCTGCCATTTCCACACTGGAACTCCTCCAGTCGTGCACTTCCCAAAAGAAGGCTCTACTATCTGCCGTGGGCACTGTAGATCCTGCTGATGACCAAATGATTGTTTTCGATGCCACTCAATCGGACCATCCTCCTCTTCCTCCTTCCGTCGCCTTCCAAATCCCAGTCAAAATCCGGAATGCCAACGTGTCCCGGTGTATCATTGATGAGGGGGCATCCACCTGCGTGATGTCCACTTCAGTTTGGAAGCAACTCGGATACCCTGAGCTGGCCCCTTCCACGATCACCCTTCAAACGTGGGACGGTCATGCCTCCCAGCCCATTGGCCTGTTTCGTAATTGCCCTATCACCCTCGCCGGTAAGACTGTTTGCGTTGAGGTAGAAGTCATCGACGCCCCGCTAGACTACAACATTCTATTGGGGCGAAGCTACACCTATGCTATGTCTGCTGTCCCATCCGCGGTTTTCCGCAAGATGTCTTTCCCCCATAATGGAAAGATAGTCACCATTGACCAGTTGACATATCATGAGCCAACATCTCAGACCTCATCTGAGATGACCATCTCTTCTGTAGCCAACAAGCAAACCATCGATTCCTTGACCAGTGTCTCCCCCGGCATTTACAAAGATTCCTCCCTGCTTGGAACTTTTCCTAGTCTCCCCCCTCCTCCTATCTCTGACCCCAGCTCATCGAATGTTTGCATGATGCAATCGTCTCGGGCTGCTCTCAAGCAACCTGCTTCGGCTAGTCAGCAACCTTGCCCTCCGCAACCTTCTCCTAGCCCTTCACCTGAATTTGGTAGTCATGAGCCCCTTTATCCCCCTGGCATGGTTCCTCCAGGCCTTAGCCATTTAGGAGCCATCCCACCTGGCCATTACCCCTCTGGTCAGATAACGTTCCTAGCTCCCCCACCAGGAGTGTACACGGTACCAGTCATGGCCACCCTCTCTCTTCCTAACTTGTCCCTTGGGATTCCTGTTTGGTACCTTGATCCTCCAGCCCCCACCTTGCTTGGTCAGACCAAACCTCATATCGCTTTGACCCCGGTTCAACCGGTCCCCACGACTTCTCCCGCTGCATCAGTGCCTCAGTCACCTCAACAGGAACCACCTCCTGTTGCGACCGCTTCGGGTAAGAAGGGAAAAGCTCACAAGGGGGCATCAAAGGACAAGGCTGCCCTGACAAACCCTGCTCCTCCTCAGCCTCCAAAGCATACCATCCAGTGTGCTTTGTGTGATGTTGTCGGTCACGCCTCCCATACCTGTCCTGCCTTGCTTCATCTCAAGCCCATGGTTAATGTCACGTTCCCTGAGTCCGCGGTCCCAGAAGCCTCTGTTCCTTCCGCGACCGCGACCAAGAACCCCAAGACTATTCACACCAACCACCCCTGTGCTTTGTGTGATCTCCATGGCCATTACACCCATCTTTGTCCCCGCCTCAAGGACTTCCGCACCTTTATCGCCGCAGTCCACCAATTCGAGGCCAAGCGCAATGAGTCCACCTCTCCCCTATTTGCGCATTCTGCTTCAGCAGAACTACCAGATATGACTGCTCCCATTGACATTCCCCCTCCTGATATCGAGATGACGGAGCCTTCGTCCAAAATTTTCTACCTATCATCATCCATGAGACCCTCGGGGAACATTCCATCTGAATCCTCCCCTATTGTTTCGCTTGACCTTCCTTCAACGATCATCTTGGGCTCAACATCGGTAGATCCTTTGTCTACTTACTCTTCGGTCACCCCTTGTGACGATGCGCATGTGAACCTCTCTTCTCATGATGATGATTCTGGTTGCTTCACCACGTCAGGTGGTCTTTCTTCCACCAGTAACCCCATATTCTATCACAATGACGACATTATGGAAGAAATCCCCACCCCTGACTTTATCTATTCCCCCTTACATCGAACCCATGCGTTCACACCACATCCACCTTGTGGCCATTATATCGCAACCCAATGTTTGGGTAAGGGGGCACCCACATTTGAGAGACCAAGAGAAGCAATTCTCCACAACTCTCCTAGTGTATCTGGTCGTGTTGACTTTAGTCCCAGTATTCTTCCACCTTTAGAAGAACCTCTAGAGTCCCATATCACTTCAGATCACTCTAGGGATGATACCCCTTATCGTTCCCTCATCTTACATCAGCAACCCAGTCTCTTAAAAATTATTGTTGACCAACCTAAGCTTTTCTACGAGAGCATCAGTTCATTATCTCCCAATCCTCTTTTTGGGATAGTGACACCAGGTATGCCAACTCAGAAACTTAAATTCCATTTGATCCCTATATGCAGTACCAAAAGAGATTGGTAATCCTCCATTTCCTTTCTCAAACTGCATAACCATAAAAAAAACAAATGGCACACCACATCATTAAAATGTGTTTAGATTCCCCTTTTTCTAAATACATTTTGGCATGACCACATCATGCTCGGGGGCACCTATACCCCTCAACCATAACCCTCCTCACCTCGTTTTTGGAGAGGAGGTTGTCTTACCGATCGAGTGTGAAATCCCTTCCCTTCATCTGGCTGTTGAACTTCTCCCTGACACCCAACCTCTAGAACAACGACTTATCCTGCTTGAGCGTGCCTCTGAAGACCGCCGTGTTGCATTGCAAACCATAGAAGCGGCCAAGAAATGCACCAAAGCTCAATATGACCGAAAAGTCCAGCCTCGTCCTTTTCACGAAGGCGACCTTGTTCTAGTATATGACCAGGCCCATGATGTCCTTGGTCACGAGAAGTTCGACTCATTATGGCTAGGCCCTTACGTCATCAGTAAGGATCTTGGTAAGGGGGCATACTTTTTAGAGGACTTCGAAGGCAATCCTCTTCCTAATCCTCGCAATGCACTCTATCTTAAGAAATATTACCCTTAGCATTTCCCTTCTGAGATGCGTGTTTTATTTTATGTTAGATATCCAGCATATTTTTTGTACTTTCATCCTTCACCAGGACCTATTTTGTCCAAGAAGGGCCATTTCACCTCCACTTTAAATCAAATTTCCTCACTTACGACACTTGTACTTGGGGCACCACTTCGCCTCCATACTTGTCCATGTTCGTGTCGATTTTCGTCATGAGTTCCCACCTTGTACTCATGTTTTCATGGTCCCCCATTGGGCCTTTACTGTGTGGCAGCACTATCGTGTCGCCCTTGTTTAGAGCATCCAAGTTGAGTCATCATTGCATTCATGGTGTCTATCCCGAGTCCCTTTGTACCCCGCTATAGCCCTCCATCCTTCATTGCTTGGTCTCTCTCTTGTGTCGCATCTTATGACCTTCAGTCCCACTGTCCCCTATCCCTTATGATATTGTGTCAGTCGCTGCCATGTCATTCATGCCCTTTATGCTCTAACAAGGGAAGTCATCCATTCGCTATTCAGTCCTTTCCATTTCACTATCATCATTAGTGTCAGTCTATCCGTCGCTCCACTATTTTCTCTCGTGCCTTAGTTGAGGATGTCTCATTGCCTCACCTATAGTGGACCTCCTTCTGTCGACATTAGCTCATTCCTTCCAGAAGCCAGGTCTAGAGGGCGGTGTACCTTGGTTCCAGCTTCCACTCTTGTCCGGTGCCTCGGATCAGGCAAAGGGATCTTTCGTTTCCCTTTGACTTGGTTGTTTCTCCACTCCAGCTCCTTTCAGCATGACCGAGATCCGTATACTTGATGGTTCAGTGATACAGCAGCAGCTCTTGATGATTCCCGGGTGTGTGTGAGATGTCTCAACCCTCATGAGGGGGTGGTCCTGCAGGTAGCCCCCCACATGCCCGGATGACCTCCTCCTTGCAGCCTTCGATGCAGCTCCAGATATTTGATGATGTTGGCCTTAGCCACTTGCAGCGCCTCTTTGATTTGCATGTATCAGTCAGATTTTGTGAGCCCTTCCCCATTTACAGGGGGCATTTGGGTTTTATTTATATCTCATGTACTCAGATATTATTGTATAAGTCCTGGCTGTTATCCCAGGCACAGTATGTATGTGGGATTCCTCATTGTATTTTTATCCGGCTCATGATTATGCCAGATGTACTTTATGGTTCGGTCCCTTGTTTACTGGACACACTATTCTTTTGTACTTTGTCTCGGCGGGCATAGGTATGCCTCCCCCGCCACCTTTAGCACAGGTACCCTCTCATAAAAAGAGACTTGTTGCACCTGTAAGTCTCGTCTCCTCAGGGTCTAGTTCTTCAGCACATTAGTCTACCTCACATTTCTCTCTCCGACTTCCCTTTTGATGTCTGGTGATTGAGTTCTTACAACGTACTTCGGTCATACGATTTGCTCCTAACACTCGCACGCTGGGGGGCAATCTGTTACACCATTTTTTGGTCATCTAACATATTATCATTAGATGGACCCAAGTACACCATGTAAGACCAATTTTACCCTAAGTAAAATTGCCTTCACTATGTTAAAACGGGAAACCCCAAAAGGAAATATTAAACAAACCTATATTTGTTTGATTTTCCTCATGGAATAATTAATTAAACCATAATTTAATTATTATTCCCAGTCATATTTAACCCAAAATCAAAGAAATTAATTAGATAAACCTTTATTTATCTTATTATTTTCTAGGAATAATTATTTAAACCTTATTTAGATAATATTCTTTGTTAAATATGACCAAATCACCCACAAATAATTAAATAAATCATTATTTATTTAATTATCTTTCAACCACTTCCTTAAATAATTAAATAAATCATTATTTATTTGATTATCTTCTAACCGCTTCCTTAAAAAGATAAATAAATTATTTATTTATTTATTTTTGATAAATTAAGGGATTTGACCCAAGTCAAATACCTTTTCCCTCCAACAAATATAATAAAATATTCCATAAAAAGTGGACCTAGATCTGGTTAACCCATGCACCAAGATCTAGAATGACCCAATATTTTGTTATAAATAGGAGGGTTTTTCCTACCATTCTTCACCTTTTGTTGCCTATTAGATCACTCTGGATCTATACACTTGGTCACTCTTTTCTACCATTTGCTGTGTGAGCTCCCATTGAGTTCTATTCTTTGTGTGGGTTTTCTACACCAACAAGAGAGAGAAATCTTAGATCTGAAGTGCTGAGGACTTCCAAGAACCCATCCCACCGAGGAGAATTGGATACGCCTTCTTGTTTTCCTCCCAGGTGCCCAATTAATATAAAAATTCTTTCAAAAATTGTTCTTGTCTTGTCTATTGGTATATGGAGCAAACCCTTGTTTTTTCTTCTTAATGTCTTTCCATGCATAGATCTGGTTTTTGCATCTCTTTTATGTTCAACTAACCGTAGATCTGAAGATATTGGCAGCCACTTTTGTTGTTAGGGCTATTAGTTATGCGTAGCTAAAGTGGTCCTTTTTCGTACACTTCGACAAAGGATTCATACTAACAAACATCATCTTCATCAATCTCAAATAAATCCAAATAATTTTCAAAACCTTGAATATGTTTTTGGGCAGTGATACCATTCTCTCCATCAAATCTAGGAAGATACTTGTAGTATTTTTTAGGAAAATCATGGAGTATAGGAGGTAAAATAAGGGGCTTATATCTATCTAGAACTTTATATTGCACAGGGATATGTACATGGATTATAAGATCAGTCTTGATTATTTGAGGCTTCTTAATTGGAAAATGATCATCATTAGATTCATAAGAAAGCTACTCAAAGAGATTAGGAGAATTATTACTTACAATATTCAAAGGAAAATAACTAAAAACTAATCTAAGATCTTCTATAAAATACAATATACATTGAAAAACTTTCTTAATGAGAAAGAACATAATGTCTTGGATTAAGAACCAAGTTGAAAGCCTGATCTTTCCATATTGTTCTTTGAGGTTCATTCCTCCAGTGGAGTCTTGATTGTGAAATTGATTTGGAGTCGCCAAGTGGATGATTTTAACCTTTGTGTGTCCGATCCCTGTCCACCATCATAGATCAGATCTAAACCTATAAAACAATTCTAAAGAAAAAGTTAGTTCTTCAGGAAACCAAATTTTGAGTATTTTATGATTATTTTGTTTTTTTATGAATTTTCAAAACCACTTCTATGATTTCTTTAAGAGGCTTTAGATATGAGATTTAAACTTTCTTAAAGATTTATTGAACTAGAGAAACTGATTGAATGTTTGAAACCAAAGTTCAGTCTATAAACTAGACCGGAGATTGACTGAAGTAGCATTTATTTGCTATGCAATTGCAGAGCAAAAGCATTTCAAAGGCTACCTGGCTAATCTTCAGGCTCCGTCTGTAGTTTAGAAATCAAACAACAGTAACAATAAAATGATTCAGTTCCCAAGTATGGTCGCCACTATGTTATCACTCAGGCCTTCCTTGAAGTTGTAAGAAAAGGAAAGAAACCCTAGGTAACCACTAACCATCCTTCAGATACAGAATCTAGCCAATCTGTATCCAGAGAGGGCTCTCTCTTTGAAATTTAGCTTTGTTCTTAGAAAATATTAGGCTAGTTATAAGTCCAAGAATTTTGTTTGAATGGTGGAATCTGCCAACTAAGGGAAAGATTAAGTATTTTCAGGCCATTGGGCTATGGAGTCGAAAGGATGACTTTACTGGATTAAGTTTTTACACAAAAGATGACTTTGCAGGGCAAGATAGCCAAACAGAGAGCAATTTTGGATATTAAAGTGAATGGAATGGATTTTGAAGGGATGAAAGGTAATTATGAATCTTTCAACATGTTCAAAGGAGGGAAAGTGAATGATTACAAATAAAGAGCAATTAAGAATTCTTTACTATAGTAATCAAAATGTTTAAACCAGCGAAACAAGAGCAATTAAGAATTCATTGTTTATAACCAGTTTAGAAGAAAACATTTAGAATAATCACAATTGAAATCAGAGTACACTTAAGCAATTTCTGATTTATTATTTTTTTTCAATTATTCAGAAATGGAACACAGTGATATTATAAATATATATAAAACTTGAAACACAGGATAGAAATGACTTATTGAACTGTAGTCTGACACATGAATCCTGCAAAAAGTCTTGAGCTTAAATTCATCTTCCAGCAAGCCACAAAGAAATTTATCCAAAGAAATTTATTCCAAAAAGTAAATGTTACAGCAAAGTAGAAGAATCGACCCAAAAATACTTCTAAGAGTGAAGTATTTATACAAATTCTAAACTAAAATATCTTGAAAAAATATCAAGATTGGTTCACAAATCTCTCCAACTATTTTACATAAATAGAACTTAAGTAAAGGAAACTCAAACTAATGCATCTATTTGGCACTATTTTGTATGGATAGGTGATGAAAAAGAGGAGAATTCAAATTTGATCCAACTCTTAGTTGATGATGAGGCATCCAAGTCACTAACTACCTCCTTTCTTTGTGCAATCTGCTCCAACAATTCTGCAAACTTGGGGTCCAATGATATATTTTTATTTCTGAATTCGTAATAGATATGTAAACATTGAAAGAGGTTATTGTGCATTAATAGTTTTTTGAGATAAACCTCTTTCCGTTTCCCAAAATTCCTCTCCAGCGGTGCACAATAGTCTCTGTACAAATATGTGTAAAACAACATTTTATAGAGTCTGAAAACTAGCCTGTAAAGATGTGCATGTATCTCTCATTCTGTAATCACTGTGTAAAATTTGAGATAGGTTTTTGTAGATGGGTCTCTTAGGAACAAAAACCTCTTTCAGTTTTGTATGATGTATTTCGGATTGGCCACAATATTCTCTGAAAACTGATGACTTAACTGGTATTTTCTGCAAAAAGTGCTTTCCAACATTGTTTAATATTTCCAAAACCATAATAGCTGTTAGAAAAGTGAAAGAGGTTTTTGTAGATGGTCCTCTTAAGAACATAAACCCCCTTCAGTTTTGTAAAATTCATCTTGGATTGATCACAATAGTTTCCGCAAAACTATGACTTAAACAGGAAATTTCTGAAGAATGTACCATTTTGTTGTGTTTTTCATCTTTTCATCTTTTTGTTCTTTTAATTGTTTTACTTTCACTTTAGATAAAATTCATTGTGTCTGGTGAAAGTGTTTTCATATTTTTTTAACCCTCAATATCTTCATGTTTGCTTTCACTGTTTACTGTTTACTTTTTACTTTTTACCGCTCTATTTTTATCTGTCTTCACTTTGTCATGAACTTGTATGTTCTGTTTTGTAACTATCTTCCCTGTTGTTTATCTTCATGCTAGCTGATTTACTTGACTTGTTCTTCAATATGATACTCTTTAATCCCGATACTCTTTAACCCTGATACTCGTTGACTGTTCTTTACTGTGTCCTTTTACCTTCATTGTGTAGTTTAGGTTTTTATTGTCTGTTTCGACAGTAAATCGTTTAGTATCCTCTTTCCTTTGCTTGTCTTTCAACTGTATGTTTTATCTTCCATCTCTGTTTGAATAGATTTGATAACACTCTTGGAGTAAACAAGTCTTATGACTATTATTAAGACTGTTTATCCAAGGATGTGGTCTTCTGATCACCTGTAAAACAAAACAAATTGTTAAGAAAGCATTGGTTTGCAGGGGAGGTCGAAAAGGTTTCATTTGATTTTGAGAGGTCTGTGGAGTGAATCTAGAATGATTTTTGGGAGGTAAACCATGCTTGAATCAGTTAACAGAGGCTTCAGGTGGCGTAGCTAGGTTACAAAGGTTTTTACTGCACAATCAGGTGAAAATGAGCAACACTAGGGTGTTTGTGTTTAAACGGGTAAATGGTTGACATTGGCGGGTAAGCTTTGAATGAACAGTGAGTTGAACAAGTACTGGTTATGGCGGAAGAACCTTGTAATACTCGACTACAATTCTCTTCAGAAAAGTAATGGTCGACTGGCTTCAACAGTTGATTTTTGAAACTGGTTTCATGGGAGATTGGTTCGTGTACGAGATAATGAAAACGACGCAGGCAGATTTGTTTTATTCACAAAGTCAATGGGTGGCAGAATTTTTTATTATTTTATTGGATGACATCAGCATGGTACAGTGGAAATGTCACGAGCGGCAAGGTGGTAAGCGGTTTCTATCGCACCGCTTATGAGGGAAAGTGGTTTTAGGCGGAAGGGCAGCGATGCGATACAATGACTGACACGTAGCACGACACTGTTTGAAAACCGCTTGGCCATCGTGCGTTATCTTTCGTATACGGATGGCCAGTGAAATGGATAAGTGCCGTAGATCTTTTATGGGTCGATCAGACGGTCGACGGGACAGGGAGATGGTGGGGAATTAACGGCGCAGGCCCAAGGTGAATGAATGTGATAATGGATGATTTCAAGTACTTAGGTTTTTTCAATTATTAGGTCGAGAGTCTGGTCCCTCCAAAAGTCAAGGAAATGCCTTGAGCCCCTTTAATCTTCAAATACCCTAGTGCCTACGGAAATTAGTGAATTTTTAGGGAAAAATGAAGGGGGAGTTAATAATCTTGACTTTGCTCTGCTGTGAACTTTTTCCAATGTAGTATCTCCCTTTGCACTTGTGATGAAAGTAAAATTGAACACATTTAGAACCATCATTCATCACATGTAATTCTGCAACAACATCTACCTACCCTACCTACTTTACTCTACCATTTTTCTTCTTTATTAGGGTGCACTTAGACTGGCAAACCCTTATCAATCTTCTTTTTCTTTTACATGGCAAACCTATCTAAGTCTACACTTATTACATCCAAGGGCTCAGATTAAACTGTTGAGCACCTTTTATTAACTCTACCTATCTACTTATCTGCCAAGATTAAATTGTTCCGTCAAATATTTATTCTCTATTTCTACAACATGAAATTGAAAAATGAATGAGTCAAGTTTAAACAGTTTGACTCTTCATAAATTGTGGCAAAAGTTTGACAAGCTGCACACAATTTTGTTTATTACATCAGAGAAAAAAGTAGTGGCATTTAGACTTGCACACTTTCCTTGGCCTTTCTTTTGATGGGGTTCATTTTCTTTCACTTTTTTGGACAATTTTATTTTTTCACCCTTTGATTTTTCTTTTAGGTTATACCCTCTTTACATTTTTTTAAATGTTTTGATTTTTATTTTTATTTTTTGGGAATATGGAACACCTTTGCAACAGGAAAAAGGTTTGACATATTGCATAGTTCAATAGGTCAATCATGAAAAATGACACCTATTGGTATAAGTGTCTAACATGAAGATCCTGGAGTATTCCGTATGGATGAAAACCTCTTCCATCAAAGGCTTTTACGATAGTAGGTTATTGGTTCAGTGCTGGAGAACAAAGGGTTTTACAACAATTTAATGACATTATACATGTAGATGCACCCTCGTCAATTACAATACGAAAAAATATTCTTGAGGATCAATAGCTCTGATAGCTGATAATAGTAATTTTATTTGTGCTCGACATGATTGTAGCACTTCTAAGGCTAACAATGCAGAAGGGGATATCGCCAAATATTCAATGATGTTGTAATTCTGAGCAGCTCTCGCATGTGGATTGAAAGATGATTTTCAAAGTACACCTTTAATTACTAAATCAGGTATAGGTTTCTCGATTTGAAGTGGTTCAGAAACTAAAGGAGGTATAGCTAGTGTTTGACTAGAAGTTTCGATCTCTTTACTAGCTACAGGACTCTTAGATCCATTGTCTTGAGATCGTGTTGCAACCATGACCTGAGACATCATTAAAATATATGCCGACGAATTGGAAGAAGAACCTATCATTTTACTATCTTGAGAGGGAAAAGGATCCTTCAAGATAGCAGGTGTGGGTGAACCTTTGAAAAAATTGGATACCTCGGACCGATGGGGACACTCTTTGTTATAGTCATCCTCGTCACAGATAAGAAAAGGATAATGACGTTTCTGCTTTTCATCGGCTAGTTCGATTTTTTCTAATTTCTCTTGAGGAGATGTATTTGGTTTATTTTTATTCTTTCCTTTCTTCTTATTGTCAATTTTAGCTTTAGTCGTGGATGAATCTACAACATGAATGTGGACAGAAGTTTCAAGGGAAGAATCTCCTTTAGGTGAATCTGGTAAATTTATTATGGGAGAAGTAAGTTTAGATGACTTCTTGTTACTCTTTGAAGCACTAATTGTACCAATTACACCATATACAGAATTAGAACCAGAAGGATTTGCAGTAATTTGACCTGGGCATGGTAAGTCAGTAATTTTTCATTTAGAGTACCATACTGTGTGTATACAAGGTCTAAGTATTGTGCTTGAGCTATGACTTATTATTCTATAACAACACCTCCCTTGGCTACATATTTAGTGATCTTTGGAAGTAGTGATTTAATGAACCATTCTGCCAAAATTTGATCCGGAATGAAAACCTTCACTAAACGTCATGTACATCTCCATTCATGTGTGTGATCTGAAATGCATGTAGATGTACTCTATTTTAATGAAGTTAAGATTTTTGTGCCATTTTCATAATGGAATGGAAACTGAAAGTGAGTTAGGAAAGCTATTGCTAACACGTTGAAATTATTGAAAGAGCCACGTGGTAATTCAGTATACCACTTTGTAGCTAAGCCTATCAAATTTCTTTGAAAAAGTATCAATCGAATGGAATCATCGATTACGGAGTTGGATGCGCACCAAAGATGATAAGTCATCACATGATTTGAAGGGTCTTCTCCTGATTTTCCTTCAAACTTAGGTATGTCACTGGGCAACTTAGTTGGCATTTCCAGAGAAAAAAAAAGATAATAAATTGGATCATTCCTAAGGTGTGACAAATTTGGTAAGTCTAATGCTGCAATAAATGGTAATCAATGGTTAGGGTCTTGTTGAGCAAATTGATAACCTTGAGGAACAATACCAATACCTAGAGGAGGATATCCAGGATAACCTGGAATAGCTTGTGCATATGGGATTGGAATACCTCCGGGATATCCAGGGTTAGCCATACCAAACTGAGGTTGAGTTGGTATTTGATATGTATAACTAGGGTATGGTTGACCTTAGTGGAGTGGATTTTGTCCTCTTGGTCCATATTGAAACTGCCCTTGAAAAGTTTGATTCACAAACTGACCTATAAAAGGTTGGCTTGTTGAAATTGTAGTTGTACTAGGTTTTCCTACAGAGGTTTGAACAGAAGACTGGCCTATAGGTCCAGTTTGATGAGAAGTAACTTGAGGGATTTCCTGTGATACAGTTAATGTCATTGTTTGAAGGGTTGTAGTAATAGAGACTTGGGAAACTCCAGGGATAGGTGTACTTGGTTTTTGAACATAAGTTTGCATAGCAAGTTGGAAAAATGTTTTTGACGTACTCAGACCAGCTTGCTGATTACTGGGTACAGATACTTGAGGTGAAATTTGAAGTGTGGGATGGGAAGGTTGCTGGAATTGGCTATAACCAAATTGACCAGTTAGCTGACCAGGTTGATTATAAGGTACTTGTATAGTAGGTTACAACTATTGTTGATTCGACGATGGGTTCCACACAATATTAATGTCAAGATAAGGAGCTCCCATTAAAGGTTGTGGTGCATAAGGTTGACCATAACCAGTTTGAGGTATTGGAACGTAAGTTTTATAATTTTCCCGGTAATTTCTAGTAAAGGGTTGACCTCCTTGAAAGGATGGTTTCTCTTGATAAAACTGCTGCCCCAGAGGAGGTTGCTTTCCTTGAATAGGCTATGGCCCTGGCATAGGGTACTGCCCTTGAAGAGGTTTTGGCCCTAGCATAGGGTACTGCACGTGAAGAGATGGTCCTTGAGGAGTATATTGCCCCCTAGGTGGTAAATTGATACCTTGAGGGTCAATTGAAGGAATATTTCCAGACATCATATAGACTTATTCCATTGTCAAATTTTTGGTATTATATTCATTAATACCAGTTGATTGTGTAAGATTTTGAGAAGAGGGAGATTCTCCTGAGAAATTACTAGAGAGTGACTGGTATCTAGCAGGAAATGATGGACCACCATACAAAAAAGCTTTTGGCAATGAATAAAACATGGATGCCTCACTTGACATGCTTGATGAAGGCATGTAACTTCCTCTGGGTAGGGAGTAAAAAGGAATGCGGTGTGGTGAATAATTGAGACCAGTGCTATGTATAAATTTAGTGATCTGTTGATACCAAGGATCTGATTTAAAAGGATTGTAAGGGTAAATCGGTTCACTATTCCTTAGATCTAAAGATTCTTGACGCGAAGGAATTGTGATCTCTTCTTCTGTGTTAGTAATCTCTTCGATACTAATTAGGCCAGGAGGAACGTTCTCAGTAATGCGAAGCTTCACTCAAGGTGAACGAGGATGACCAAGGGTTCGGGCTATGAACTCCAAAGTTCACTCAGATGAAGTAGATGCAGATTCTGGCTCAGATATTTTGGGTTCATAATCCGGATCTTGGGGCAGGCCCCTAAGATCTAAGAAAATTGAAATGGATCTGACAAGATCTGCAAAATTAGAATGCTAGAAAAAAAGAGAGAACACACTGCAAATAAAACCACAAAGAAACTTGTTTTATTAAAACAGAGAATAACTGTAGAAGCTACATTATGGTGGAAAATCTGCCCTTTTACAAACTGAGGCTTGTTATTTATAGCTTTTTTTGAGTTACAATACCATGCGTAGATACCATAGGTGGATACCATGGTTTAAAACCATGGGTAGATACCACTTACAATACCATGGGTAGATACCACTTACAATACCATGGGTAAATTCCATGTGTGGATGAATACCATGAGTGGATACATACCATGGGTGAATGAATATCATGGATAGATGTCACTTACAATACCATGGGTGAATAAATACAATGGGTGGATGAATACCATGGGTCTATGCCATTTACAATACCACGGGTAAATTCCAACGGTGGATGGATAACATGGGTAGATGAATACCATGAGTGATGCCATTTTCCATTCGGATCATTCCTCCCTCCTTAAGGAGAAATGGTCCCCATTGTGTGAAGTCCCCTCCTGAGAAGCCTTTGTTGAATCTAAAGAGCCAGCGAAGAGAAAGGTTTTGTGTATTTAACCCTTAACTATGATGAATGAAGATAGGAGGATAGAGATACCCTGTAATGCTTGTGATCAACTGTGACATTGATAGTGTGCGGCCTGGCAAATGGACTTTGATGAAGTGTGGGTTTGTGGATGAACCAAATCCATGACAAATGAAGATCCAAGGATAGAGATACCTATAATGTTTGTGAACAACTGTGTTACTAACAGTGTGCGGCCTAGCAAATGGACTTCGATGAAAAGGATTTTGTGCGGTTGACCCATAACCGTGATGCTGATTGTTGATGAAGTAGCAGGTGCCTACATAGCTTGGGGTGGGAGGGAAAGTCTCCAAATAACCCAAGCAAAACATTTTTATGCTAAAACTGATGAATGTGAAGCAGGTGTCTACTAAAGCAGGGTGGGAGGGCACGTCTCCAAAGGGAACCCGCTCTAAATGTTTCTCTAGATTTAAAATGAGCATTACTCGGTCAATATAACTCGGAATATTTATTATAACCTATTTTTCGAAATGGAATGATCATTCTGCATCTTCTCATATATTTGAAACCGCTATCTGGAGACTATAGACTCTCGGATTTGTGCTGGAACTCTCTCGCTGTCAAAAAATTTCTGAAAAAATAGCTGATTTTAAATCAACAATAACTCCCACATCCGAACTCCGATTTGACTAAATTTTTTTCAAATCGGGTGATTTTTCAAGGGGAGATCAGATCTATATCCATTTCTATGAAATTTCACACTAAAAATGGCAAAAAATGGCAGGATAGCCGCCGTCCACAAATTGTCGTCAGAAAGTTTTCTGCAACATTGCTGATATAGAATCAACGATATCTCCCTCATCCGAACTCCAATTCGGCCGATTTGTTTTTTTAATTTGGGTATTTTTTTGTAAGGAATCCAGATCTGGTCTTCGTTTTTATAAAATTTTCACCAAAATTTTCAGATCTGATCTTCAAACTTGCTGCCCAAGAAATTCATGGAGTTTGTTGAAGGCTGCTGCTAAAAATTGAAACTGAAATATGCTTCAAAACCTCATTCCCATGGATTCGTAACCTGAATCTGATACCACTAATACGGATCTTGGGGGAGGCCCCCAATATCTAAGAAGAGTGAAAGGGATCTGACAAGATCTGCAAAATTAGAATGCCAGAAAAAAAGAGAGAACAAACTGCAAATAAAACCACAAAGAAAATCGTTTTATTAAAACATAGAATAATTGTAGAAGCTACATTGTGGTGGAAAATCTACCCTTTTACAAATTGAGGCTTGTTATTTATAGTCTTTTTGAGTTACAATACCATGCGTAGATACCATAGGTGGATACCATGGGTCAATACCATGCGTAGAGACCACTTACAATACCATGGGTAAATTCCATGTGTGGATGAATACCATGAGTGGATACATGCCATGGGTGAATGAATATCACGGATATATGTCACTTACAATACCATGGGTGAATAAAAACAATGGGTGGATGAATACCATGGGTCGATGCCATTTACAATACCACGGGTAAATTCCAATGGTGGATGGATAACATGGGTAGATGGATAACATGGGTAGATGAATACCATGGGTGGATGCCATTTTCCATTCGGATCAGTTCAATAAGTTGAGTATGTGAAAGTGCACTAGTTGCAGACTCAACTATGATTAATTTTGAAATTTATGGTTGTTCTTGATTTCTTCCTACTGTATGAGGTTGATTTACTTCGTAATCGAGATGTATTATTACAAATGTTTTCTCTTGTGTAGTAGACCTGGTTCCTAATTGTTGACCTCTTTCAAATTTACTATTTTCTAATTGACTTGGTGTATACTCAGGGGTTTTCCCCTGCATTTGACGAGAGTGTCTCGATAATTTAGCCACGGTTAATATTTAACACATGAAATCAAAAAAAAATTCAAAAAAATAGACCTAAGGTTGATAAAATAACAAGCAATTCGAACACGTGCCTACAAAATCTAAGAGACAAACCACACACAAACAATATGTTTCCACACTAAAACACTAGTTGGTGATGAAATCCAACATCGTAGAAGTTAATGTGGAAAACTTGGTGGTTGGAACAGTTACCCCAACAACTTACTTAATGAAGCAATCCAGTGCAAGTCCCTCCACTTATTTCATCTCAAAGTGAAGAGTACCCTCCAGAAATTCCAAGTGAGTCTAGCTGACGTCTATTCTAGGTATAGTGGGATCCTCCCTCCATCGTCACATTGGGAAAAGTTCTAAATATTATGGCCACTAAGGTCACCAAGGGAGACAAATGCACCCGGGGGAACAGTCTACGATCTGATATACACGCAAAGAAAAAGTATCAAGCTCAATCCCCTTGAAGGCTCTTCGACATGGTAAATCTGAGATTTTCCAACAAGTGACTCCAGGCTCCTCGACAATGGTTAATCTGAGGTTTACCGTTTGTATTACGTGCACATCTTCTATCTTTGCCAATGAGATAGGTATGATTACCTCACTAGGTTCGACATGATCTCATGCTTGACTCTTTTAAGAAGATCTTCCCAGAGTACAAATGCAACAATTGGATTTCCCTACCACAAGATTCTACTTTTTTGTTTAAGATTCTTTGGAACATTTATTACAGCCTACTCCAAAACACTAGCCTAAGCTTTGTTGGTGGAATGAGCCCTAGAAAATCTAAAATTGTCTAGATTGATTTTATTAGGCGTTGTATTTATTTGGCTATTATTTAACACAAAGGGTATGGAGTTGAAACTTTGATGATGTTGTGACCCGACACAAAATATTCTAAATTCATCTATATGAGAAATGGAACTCTTTATTTTCAATGAATTCTATTTAGGAGAAAGTTGAGAGATTTATCTATTTTCAAAATACAAACTTCTTCATCCATAAAAAAAATCCTTTTTGAAAAGAAAACAATTTCATCAAGAACTAAATTTTCAAGAATGATCAATTTCTATTTTGAAATAAATTCCTTGAAAAATCAAATCAAAAAATACAATTCAACAAACAATCAATTCCAAAAGAAAAGAATTTCTAAAAAACTCTAAAAGTCTAAATTTCAAAATCAAAACAAAATTCTAATTCTAAATTCTAACTAGGATACTTATGAATGTTGGAATATTATTTCTCTTAGTTGTGATAAAAATAAGGAGGTTTCCACTTATCTAAACAGAAATGAAATCATCCAAGAGTGTTTGGTGTTGAATCAGGCTTCAGTGAGCTAGAAGGTCTTCCAAGTTTGCAAATGAATAGGGAACAAATATTCATAAAGGTAAGGTTGGCTACTGTTATAGGTCAATTTGGGCACCATTCCCAATGACCTAGTTAATTGGGCATCATCTCCAGGACCAATGATCAAGGGTCTATCATTCCCCATCATTTCAGTTGCTATATGCCCTAAGACAAGAAACAAGAGAAATCAAGCAAGACTTTCATCAAGAAAAGGTTTACATGGTTTGAAGATTATTATTTAGCATATGAGAGCTCACCAATGCAGGCTCTAAGGGGCCTAAGTGCCTTGCATATGCAGGTATCCCCATGCAACGCTGCTCTGCAAAGCACTTCCTGACATTCACAAGTGCGTTGGTCACATTGGGAGCAAAATTCTCATTGTTCCAGAATCTCCACTTGGCTAGTGCCTTCTAGAAGAGTTCACATGTGTCAAGATTCAGATCCAAGTGTCCATTTTACATCTACATGACTGGAAACATGTCTTTCCTATTTTTGTAAAGTTATTGATTGCAAAACAACCTACAGTTCATCTATAAATTGAACACAGATCTAAGTGTTTGAGAAGGAAGAATTTGAGTAGAGAAAAGCTGGAAAATTTTCAATTGAGAGCTTGATTTGTGAAGCTACTGATAGAGAGATTTATGCTGTGATGAGGCTTGGGAACTTTGCTAGAAGGTCACTTCAAATCAGTCACTAGGTTGTAACCTCTCCTTCTATCATCAATAAAGAGTACTTCTTATTTTTCCCTACATGTATCTGTATTAACTTTGATTTTCCATATTGTAAGATCTTGGTTGATGAATGTAGTTTATGCTTTACTGATTTAGCTAACTAGCTTGAATATATATCTATATTATTGCATGTTCTGTTGTTTCAGTGTTCTTTATTGCAGGAAGCATTCAGCTCACAAACCGCTTGAATTTGAAGCTGCAATAGAAGCGACAGAAGGAGCCATTTGGAAGAAACTGAACAAGTAAGCCTCCAATCTTCTATGTATATCTGTTCTGAGTTAGGAGAAATAGTAGTATAGTCTTTCACCTGTTGTTCTAGACTAGCACCTATCTAGGGAAGCGTAATTTATCTGTAGATTACAATTCTGGACCAAAAAAATGGCGACTCCAATGGGGGAGGATAGATTCTCTTAGTTCTAGGTGTTTTAGTCTCTGATTTGCTTTGTTTATCCACCCAACAGCTGTTACACATAAATATTAGACTTTTTCAGAGCTTAATTTGCAAACAAAGTGAGTTAAACAATAGTATTTTTCCTTGTCTACTGCGCCCAACGCACCCTTAGACTGGACACAGTGCTTTGCAGAGCATTGTCTCCCTTCCAAGCCTGTGTTGCAAAGCACTGTCTCCCCTTGGAGACTGCGTTGACTCCTAAAAGTGACAAAATTCCCTTGAATTTAACTTTGCAACTTGCTTTAGTTTTGTTTGCTGCTGTGTTCTGAAAATTTTGATGCTCAATTGACCAGTGACTCTATATACTTCTTCCTCCTTTGGCTGAAAATTTGTTCAATGTTTGTTTAGAAAAGTTTTTCTTTATCATTGACAAGTTGATTTAAAAGTATTTTTTATGGTCACATTAAGAATCATTTTCTTTTGAAATAGGAAATTGTCGTAAAATCTTCATTTCCTTGATAGGAGAAATTGCTGTTGAAATCCTCATTTTTCCTTCAAAAGAGAAATTGTTTTTTGTATTCTTCGTTTCTCGAAAGTAAAAAGCATTTGAATTATTGATCTAGTGCACCTAGTTTCTTTCCGCATTCATAACATTAAAGAATCTATAAAGAAAAACTTGCATTTGCATGTAGGATTGTGTGTGTTTTGCAAAAGGAACATTAGGAAATCTGCATTTAGTTTGAGATTCATTGATTTTGTTTTTGTTCATTGACTTGTTTGCTCTCAAATTATTTGCTCTCTTCCCTTGGTAGCTAGGTTCTTCATTGAAAAAGTTGAAAGTGAAAGTTTGTTTATCATTCTTAGCTTGCATTTTAGGAATTTCATATACATCATTGCGGTGAACCTGAAAGGAAAATTGTTAAGCAAGATCAACATAAAATAAATCTCAATTTACTTAACAATGCATTGGAACCATAATGATAACATTTAGAGGGTCTAGGCTAGAGACATGTTCCGGCGTCGTAAAACATAGAAGCTGTCGTTAACTTGTCTGCGATACATTCTAAGTGTGATACTTCACTCCACATACGCAAGTATATCGTAGCTCATCCATGTACTTTTGGGTATATCGAGCTGTGTTACAGTACAATAAGTATAAAGGGGTGCTCTCATTGTGCGGTTTCACATCAGACAATGCTAATACAGACTTGGGCCTCCACGTACCTTTGGGTATATTTGGGAGGACAACTTTTAGGTGCTATCCATCCATAGTGAACCAAGTCAGCCGCCCTGAAATTTTGATACACCAAACATAGCATTCGAGGAGATTACCTGCCCGTACTTCTTGGTTCGCCAGGAGGTATTCTGCAGTTCACAGTTTCTTGGTAAACACTTTTTCCTAGCATTACCCTCTTTTTTTTTATTTGTTTTTTGGTTAAAATAAACCAGTAATCGTGGAAGAAAAAAATCCTATCCCCCGTCGTTCACATATATTAGCTTTAAAACCACCTTTACCACCGCAAGTTACTTCTGGTAGGCGAAGGCGATCACGATCTGCCGAATGAAGTACAATTTGTACCTCTGGCGAAACATAATCTTTTAAACCAGAGCTAGCTCAAATTGTTTCCACACATCCTGGTTCGTTTACTGTTGTTGAAACAGAGTCTTCATAGCTACCTGTGGTCACGATCCATTCAATCGCTGAGACCATACCTCCTGGACCCGACTGTTAGGAATATGTAATCAGCAAGATTGGCAAAGTCCGATCACAGAAACAACATCGTTTCAACCACTTTGGGATTCTAGGATTTGGCCCTCCTGAATCCGGAGAGGGATCTCTCCAATAAGTGAAAAGATGGATTTGTCTTTGAAGTTTGGGGTAATGATATTAGGCTAGTTATGAAGGCAAAGTGTTTGTTTTGTTTTTGGATGGTTGAGCATGAATATTATTTCGGATGGAAAGTTCTAAATGCAAAAAGTTTCAAAGGTGTGAAGTTTCAAGTGAATAGGACAGCTTTGGCTAAAAATATAGATATAACGCTGGTTTTTAGTCCATTGGGCTATGGAGTCATAACAGGGATTTAATTAAGCAACAAAATCAAGAGTGATCCAAGGGGCAAGTCATTTATATCACAAGATTATTGAGATTAAAATGATGGAATGGAAACAATAAAGTGTTGGAGGGGTGGAACTGATAATAATTTCACAAGGGATTTATAGTCTGTCCAAACAAGAAAAGCCTCTTAAGTAACTATTTAAAACCAACCAAGAACAGGTCTAACCATAGACTTCTTGGGCAAGTTTGTATTAAAGCAGCTTAATTGACGAACAATCTAGTAATCCTCATAATTACCTTCAGAAAGTATGAAAACACATAAGAGAAAACAAAGTGTAACCTAAGATCAGATAAGATACTTTTTAAACCTAGTCTTCTTTCAGTCAACACCCAGGGAAATCTTCAGAATCTGCCTTTGGAGAATAGAAACTAGAAACAGGGCGAACCATAAAATTTTCTAGTCTAACTTTAATAAGAAAATGATGAAAATAACTTTCAACAATAATGTTTAAAGAAAACAGTAGGACGAGGGAACGCAAACATTCCTAACCGCTTAAACTGTATTGAATCATTCTTAAATAAACAAATTTGAGGAAAAAATTGAGATAAATCTTATCAGTCAGAGAAGGTTACTGATATAAAGTAGGTCCTAACTCTATAAAAGCTGTTCTTTATCAGAGAATAGTGAACAATATGACATACATAGAAGGAAAAACAATAACAAAGAAAGGGGCACTTCACCAATGATATAGACCAGGATCCCAAGAAACAACTTGTTATTGATGTTGTTAGCCCCCCTATGAAATTCTTGACAACCAAGCTGGGGGATAGAATTGTTCTGGAGCCTCCAAGGAATGCCTCTCCCCTGAAAATTTATCCTCCTTGGAGTCTCTCTGTGCTGTGCCTAAAGTGTAGCCCCTCTGCTGATCCATTCCTCAAAAGGCCCATTATTGTCCTTTATACATTTGCAAAATATCACCTTCCCCCTCTCCCTTTGTCAAACCCCCCTTTAATTCCCCCCATTACCCCCTTTGAATCCTCTCTAAATCCTGTTTTGCCCCTGCTTTAACCGTTCCCACCTTTCATTCCTGTTGAGTAACCAGCTCCAAAAAGAGAAGAAAAGAGATATCCACGCCTTAGAAATAAGCCACTTCGAGGGGGAAACCTCCAATACATTACATGAATGAACAATTATTGGATGATACAATTCACAAAACCTCCTTTCTATATATAGGAGTCCATGGGGCCATAATGTAATCCTAGTGGGCCACAATGTAATCCTAGCCGACCTAACAATAATAATTTAAGGGCACAATAATAACAAAATGGGGGTTACAAGGGTACAATAATAACAACAAGGGGTTTACACTAACAATAATAAGGGGCTATACTAGTGATATAGGGACCTAACATGCCCCTCTCCTTCAAAAAAGTGTTGTCCTCAACACTTGAGTAGCTCCTGGTGCTTCTGTATAAAATTCTCATCCTCCCATGTAGAATCTTCAGTGGGTAAGTTCTTCCACTTGATGAGATACTCTGAAATTGATCGATTCCGTAGTTGTCGAGTTCTTTTTTTCCATGACTGCTTCAGGTTCCAATATGATTTTCCCTTCCCCATCAAGTTCTGGCAATACTGTTTGAACTGGAAGATTTTCACCTATAACCTTCATTAAGCATGAAACATGGAAAACTGGATGTACTCGCGAAGAAGCAGGAAGCTCCAATTTGTATGCCATAGTACCAATCTTTTGCAACACCTTGTAAGGACCATAGTACTTTGGCGATAATTTATTATCCTTCTTAGCTTGCTTGAGGGACATTTGTTTATATGGTTGTAGCCGTGAAAATACCCAATCTCCTACATCAAAACTTCTCTCGCTGCGATGTTGATCTGCCTGTTGTTTCATTCGATTTTGTGCCAAATTCAGGTTATCCTTTAAGAGTTGAAGAACTTCTTGCTGATGCTCGATGTGATCTTCCACTGCTTGAACCTTCGAATTTTCCCTTAAAGATGATGTGATGGATGGTGGATGATATCCATAAAGTGCCATAAATGGGGTCATTTTTGCCGCAATATGGAAGGAAGTGTTATACCACCATTCAGCGAGAGGTAACCACTTGACCCATTGTGTTTGTTTATCAGATACAAAACAACGAAGATATCCTTCCAAACATTTATTTACTATCTCAGCTTGACCATCAGATTGAGGATGATAAGATGAGCTATGAGCTAATTGAGTACCCAAACAAGAAAATAACTCCGTCCAAAAATTTCCAGTAAAAATGGGATCTCTGTCGCTCACAATAACCCTTGGGCTTCCGTGTAGCTTTTGAATTCTATCCATAAATGTAGTAGCAACTGTACTTGCTTTAAATGGATGAGATAATGCACAAAAGTGTGCATACTTGGTAAGTCTATCAACTACCACCGTGATGACACTCTTTCCTTCGGACTTAGGTAAACCTGTGATAAAATCCATCGAAATCTCCTCCCAACGTTGACTTGGAATGGATAAAGGTTGTAGAAGTCCTGGGGTCTTAATTGTTTCCACTTTATTCTGCTGGCAAACCAAACATTCCGCCACAAACTTTCGAATATCGGATTTAAGGCCATCCCAAAAAAATTCTTTCTTCACCCTGTGGTAAGTTTTTAAAAATCCTGAGTGTCCTCCTAAAGGAGAAGTGTGCAATTCCAGAAGAATATCTTGTTTTAGTTGGGAATTCTTACAAAGATATAAGCGATCTTTGTACCATAAGGAATCATTTTTCCAACTAAATGTATCAGATGTACTAGGATCTTGCTGCAACTTTTGAATGAGTATCCATACATCTTTGTCCTTCTTCCATTCATCTTTTGCTTCAGTTATCCAATCTGGTTGGATAATAGAAATGGCACAAAGCAATGCTTCCACCTCTTCATTCTTTCTTGAGAGTGCATCTGCAACAACATTAAGCTTTTCCTTTTTGTAGATTATTTCAAAGTCATAACCCAACATCTTTGTGACCCATTTTTGCTGCTCTTCTGAAGATAGTCTTTGTTCCAAAAAGTGTTTAAGACTATCATGATCAGCTTTTACCTTGAAGTGTCTTCCCATTAGGTAAGTTCGCCATTTCTTTAGTGCATGCAGTATTGCTAACATTTCCTTCTCATAAATAGGTTTCTGTAAATACTTTCCTTTGATTGGACGACTTTCAAAAGCAATGGGTCTTCCTTCCTGCATTAAAACTGCACCAATTCCATTTCTTGAGGCATCACATTCCACAATAAAGGTTTTTGTGAAGTCTAGTGTAGCTAAGACCGGTGCTAGGCACATTTCCTCTTTAAGACGTTCAAAGGCCTTAGTTGCTTCAGGAGTCCATGAAAATGCATCTTTCTTCAATAATGTTGTTAGAGGTGCTGCTATTCTCCCATAATTCTTAACAAACTTGCGATAATACCCTGTTAACCCGAGAAATCCTCGCAACCGCTTTATGGTTGTGGGAACTTTCCATTCCTTAATGGCTTTAATTTTGTTAGGGTCCACTTTAACACCCTCGTGAGATACAATATGACCCAGATATTCCACCTCTTGTACTCCAAAGAAACATTTGGACTTTTTGCATATAATTGTTTCTCCTGCAATAGTTTGAGCACCCTGTCAACATGTTCAACATGATCCTTCCAAGACCTGCTGTAGATTAGTATATCATCAAAAAATACTAGCACAAATTTTCTAAGGAAGGTTTGAAAATGGAATTCATCAACCCTTGAAATGTAGAAGGTGCATTGGTAAGGCCAAAAGGCATGACCAAAAATTCATAATGACCCTCATGAGTTCGAAATGCCGTTTTTGGAATATCTTCAGTCTTCATTCTAATTTGATGATACCCTGAACGAAGATCCAATTTGGTAAAATAAATTGCTCCATGTAATTCATCCAATAATTCATCAATCACAAGAATGGGAAATTTGTCTTTAATGGTGAGCTTATTGAGCTCCCTATAATCCGGACACATTCGCCATGATCCATCCTTCTTGTGTACCAATACTACAGGAGCAGAGAAAGAACTTTGACTTGGTTGAATTATACCCGCCTCTAACATTTCTGCAATCATACGTTCAATTTCGCTCTTTTGGAAGTAAGGATATCTATAAGGCCTGATGTTTGGAGGAACACTTCCTCGAATCAAATGAATAGCATGATCATGATCACGAATAGGTGGGAGTCCTTTGGGAGTTTCAAACACCTTGGAATGATTGTCCAAGATTTGTTGGAGATCTACAGAAATAGATGATTTTGATGTCGGAACTTCTAGTGAGCATAATTGTGCAATTACGCCTCGTTGTTCTTTCTTTAGAAGCTTTGTCATGACAT
The DNA here is from genome assembly GCA_034641835.2 of Pinus albicaulis. Classification (NCBI taxonomy): domain Eukaryota; kingdom Viridiplantae; phylum Streptophyta; class Pinopsida; order Pinales; family Pinaceae; genus Pinus; species Pinus albicaulis. Next base: position 16,436 of record JAXQQM020066941.1, on the reverse strand, counting down.
TAGAGCTTATTATCCTTCCTCGCTTCCCTTCAATACCCCGTAATTCGACTTCCTTTCCTTCTGAAAAAAATTTCAAGAAAAGTTCTTGAAAATTAAAAGCTACCGTCCCCAAAGATTGTAACCATTGTATTCCTAGTACAACATCAGCACCTCCCATAGGAATGGAAAGCATTGGACTAGTCAATACATATTCCCCCATGGTTAGCTTGATATTATGGCATTTTCCAGGAGCAATTTATAGTTCCTCCATTTGCAACCATCACTTGACATTCTGGTGCTGGGTATAGGAAACAATTTAATTCCTTGGCTACCTTACAATGAATAAAATTATGGGTGCTACCCGAATCAATCAACACTATTACCTTTTTCTTCTTGATATGTCCTTCTATCTTGAGAGTTTGAGGAGTGGTAATTCCTACCAATGCATTACACGATATGGTCAGACTCATTTCTTCCTCTTCTAGGGCTGGTTCCTGGTGTATATCCTCTTCTTGTTCATTTTCTTCTTCCTCTTCACAATCTATGTAAAATAATTTCTTCTCAAGACACTTATGACCTTTAGTGTATTTGCTATCACAACTGTAGCAAAGCCCTTTTTCTCTTTTTTCTTCCAATTGTTGTGGTGTCAACCTTGTAGGTTGTGGAAATCTAGGCGTAGCAACACTTCCTTCTTTATAGAATTGAGTGGCAGGCTTCCTTGTCGCCATAATTTTACATTCAACTTTTCTTGCCAACCTGAATGCCTTCTCCAATGAATCAGGTTCCAAAACGCGAACTTCATGTTGGATGTTATCCTTTAAAGTGCCTAGGAAGAGATCAATCCCGTGTTCCTCTGTAAGATCAGTTACCCTTATATTCAATTTTTGGAAGTCCTCAATGTGCTGCCCCACTAAACCCTTTTGTTTGAGATTTATCAATTGGGTAAAGAAGGTGTTGCCTTTGTATCCTCATAATGTGCTATTATTTCCTCCGTAAAAATTGACCAAGTGACAATTTTTTTACGGGAGCAAAGCCATTGATACCATACAAATGTATTTTGTTCTAAATGTAAAGTTGCAATGCGTACCTTGTGTGTGTTTTGCACGTTATGGAGATCAAAATATTGCTCCATCTGTAGTATCCATGTTACAGGATCCTTTCCATCAAACTTCCTCATATCCATTTTTGGAATATGGTGGTGCTTCCCGCTAACATTCGAGTTTATGAAATCATGATTAACATTTATTTTGTTCTCATCAGGAGGTTCTTCTCCTATATTTCCATCATTAGGAATCATTTCTGGTTTTAAGCTTGTCATCAAGCCTTCCATGTATGCTTTTAGATCACTCTTCATGTTTTCCATGTTGTCTTTCATGTCATCCATCTTAGCTTCCACGCCATCCATCTTAGCTTCCATGCCATCCATTTTAGCTTCCATGCCTTTCTTCAAACCGTCCATCTTCACTTCCATGCCTTTCTTCAAAACTTCCATTTCATTTTTTGTTGCTCTTTGCGAGAGTGAAAACTGTTGCATTTGCTCTTGTAATTTTGATAGATCATGTTGCAATTCTTCATCTTCATGAGTCATAGTAGAGCCTTCTGAAGGCTTAATGGGTGTTGAATTCTTTTTAGGGGCCATTTTAGAATCCAATATTGATATCTATTCTATAAGATGCCCTTGGAATCAATTCAACTTGATTCTTCAAACAAGACTTATGCAATTCGGAAAAAAATACACACCTTTTACTAGCTTTTAGGAGCTCGATATTGAAATTGAATTATCTCTGTAGTTGAAAATCTTTGATATCTAAAATTCAGCCCTGTAGTAGATCTCTGAAGCTTCTTTCAAATGCCACAGGTCTGACCTGATTTGGATTCTCCAAGACAAATTTGTGTCCAATCTCCCACAAATGAGGTAACTAATTCCTGACTGGATCATTGGCTAGAGAGACAATGAACTTAAGGCTCGGCATGTGTCATCGTTTGTCTGTCTTCGAAATTGATAATATGAAACCACAGGCGTACTTGGGATCCACTTGACGGCCCCACCAATAATCGAGAGATTATTGAATCTGCCCAACATCACTCTGGAGATGAACGTGGAGCCTGAAAGAACTACCTCCCACAGATTGATGTCTCCAAAATATGCAAAACAAGAGTTTGAAATTTTTTGATGAATTTCCAGATTTATCACCATATGAATTTTCTGATTTTGAATACTGTGATAAAAAATTATACAGTAATGCCACGATGATTCAATAGTTTAGGAGCCTGAACAAATACCTGACTTCCACAGATGATATCTCCGCAATTATTGCGAACTAAGCTCTGAAATTTTTAGAAAAACTTCCTCAGGATTTCAGCTTCGCACCCTAAAAATTTCAGCATCTGAAACTTTGTAGAAAAAAAGTTATAGCGAAAATGCCACGATGACCTGTTTGGAGCAGCGAAACCCTAGAATCCCAAGGCTCTGATACCAAATGTTGAGTAACCAGCTCCAAAAAGAGAAGAAAAGAGATATCCACGCCTTAGAAATAAGCCACTTCGAGGGGGAAACCTCCAATACATTACATGAATGAACAATTATTGGATGATACAATTCACAAAACCTCCTTTCTATATATAGGAGTCCATGGGGCCATAATGTAATCCTAGTGGGCCACAATGTAATCCTAGCCGACCTAATAATAATAATTTAAGGGCACAAAATGGGGGTTACAAGGGTACAATAATAACAATAAGGGGTTTACACTAACAATAATAAGGGGCTATACTAGTGATATAGGGACCTAACAATTCCCCTATCATTACCCCTGGCTGGCCCCAAATCGCATTAAAAATGAATAAAATCCATAAATTTCACCATTTTAGGCCTTAGCCCCCTCAGTCGTGGCCCCGCACCCTTTCCTTCCATATGCCCAAGCGCCGGGACCACTCGCTAAACCCGTTGGGCGCTTATCCCCTCCAACCCTTTTTCCGCCCGAAACATCAAAAGAAAACCTTTGTCAATTATAAAATTCGGGTTTTAAATCCGTTCCTAAGGTTTGCCACCAGTCTGGTCCTTCAACGAATCTCCGCCGTCCATTCGTTTGTTAATCCAACGGCGCGGAGCGCGCCCGAAATAGTGGACCCCGCCTGCATACGTCATACCTCCAAACCCGCCGGTATTTTCCGCACCACCGTTGCGCGGGGGGCAGTTTTCCCCGGAGCCCCAGCGATTCCATTCATCTCCTGCCACGTGTCCGAGCGCACTATTCTGAAAACCGCTATTTCGCACGTTATCTCCCGGATGAAAGCTGGGCAGCAGAATTCACGATCACCGTCAGATCTTGTAGCCCTCATCCAACGACTGTCATCTCCTGAAGCTGCACGTTTGTTAGCCCGTCTCCGCCGTGTATGTGGCCCACTGCCCGTCATTTCCCATCGTAATTCTCTCAGTGATCAACGGTCCAGATCACCCCGCTTCCGTTGACTATTCCGCCGTTCCCCGGGCCTCCACCTCGTCCGTCCACTCGGTTGTCCGTATGCCACGTCACCCCCACGTGCATGATCCGTACCCATCAACCATTCCGTCGCATATAACGTCCCTTTCTCGTGTTTTTTAATGTTTTTCATGCATTTTTCATTCTGCAACGTCCGCCAACCTTACCAGAGCAGTTTTTTACCATTCTTCTGTGTTTTCTTCCGCCATATCACCGATTGCACGATCCTCCCATCTGTTCACACCACCTCCATCTCCCCAGCTGTGTTTTCTTAACGCTGTTTGCTGTTCTTGCAGGGTTTCGGAGGAGAAAAGACCACCCTAACACACAGTCTCTGTCGCAACAAGAAATCGCATAGGACCATTTTGCTGCGGATCGTATTTATGGAAAGGACCAGGGAAGGTGGAGACAGGGGCTCCTATTAAATGAGCAAACTTCGAGCCCTGTGAGGAACTTTCCGGCATCATTTAAAGCGCAGTATGGCACGGTCAGAAAAGAAGAAATGATTCAGAGCGAGGACAAGGGATTAAGGCACGATAATGAAACTCCTAAGCCTTAATCGGTGTTTAAGAGGCAAAGCATAAGTTCACAGACCTCGAGGATCGATCAAAGGATCCTAAGCGCAGGCAAAAGGTAATATCAGGGTTTTTCGTCAGCAGAATGTTTTTTATTAAGTACATGGCGCCCAAACATCTTTTATTATGCACCATGTCCCTGAAGAGTTTTCCACCAGACTACAACTCAAAGAACCATCGGAGCATTTATGTGACAGACCTTTCAGTAGTTTATTTTATTTTTGTTCAAGGACACCAGGAGTACTTCAGCCAAAAGATGTCAAGATCAAATCTGGAGCAGATCATTCTCTCACAAAGAAGGTGACAGAGATTAAATATACAGCATGTCAAGCAGAATGGGTTTCGGCCTTGCATTCATTGTTATGTTTAATGATACATTTAATTTTCACCCACTCCTTCAGTCGATCTTAGGTTCATCCTTTGCTATAAAGCACAGAAGGAAACTTTGTAATGGTTGTTGATGAGATATCAGTGAAATGCAAGTATTCTCCTCTTGAGACAAGTTCTCTGTGTATATTGTAAGATAGGCTGAGATTTGATGTATTCAGACTGAATGTTCAAGCTATGGGCTATGTTGTACCTGATTGGTTTTGTTTTTAATATGACAAGCACATTTCTTTGGATCCTGATCTAAAGCAGCTGGTGATGTTTCCTCTTTCTCTGTATTTGTGATTGACTTGCTATTATTTCATGTTTCATTTCATTTCATTTCTACTGGCTTGCATCAGAAGTTTGGCATAGGATTCACCCTTGTTAGGTGCCCTATGTTGCTGCTCTCCCAGCCCTTTATGTTTTCTGCTTAAATGTGTATCTGAATATTGATTTCAATTGGTTTAACCAGTGTAGTGGATGTTATTGCCTGCTCTCTGATGTATGAGTTAATGAAATCTATATTTAGATGTTCTGGCTAGGATTTAGCTGGAAGGTTTAGGAACACTGGGGATTAGTGTTAGCCCTGTCCACTAGGATCTTTGCACGACCAGCTAGCCTTTCTAAGATCCCTTGTAATTGCCTCTGATTTTGTCCAAGCAAGCCTGGAGTTAAATGACCTCTGACCTGATCTATAGACAGAATTAGATGCTTCTCATCCTTTCATTTTCAGTCCTTAATGTTCCATTCCATCTTCTATCCTTTAAGATCCATATGATTTAGATGACTTGCCCAACTGAAAGCTTGCACATTGAACACAAGTAAACCCTTTCTTGACTCCATAGCCCAATGGCTTTGATGTTCTTTGAGTTATCTGTCTATGCCTAAGCTTCCTCTTCGCTCATCCTTGTCTTGTATTGGACACTTCTTTCCTGATTCCCAACAACCAAACTCTTAATCAAACAAGTAAACCCTGTGCTTCATACCTAGCCTAATACCTTCAAACTGAACTCTAAAGTTATACCTTTAACATATCATAGAGAGATCCCTCTCTGAACCCAGGAGGGCTAGATCCTGAGGTTCCAAAGTGGTTCTATGTTGTCTCATATTTTGGTCTTGCTAACCTGGCCAAAACATGGGAACCCCAACATAATGGCGACCATACTGGGGACTTTCTGAGTACTTTCATCTTGATACATCTCCAAACCTCAAAAAACCTAGAATCTCTGGTTAGGTTGGTAGTAAAACACTTATCCTTCCCATTCCACTTACCTCTTGTGTGTTTCACCCCATACTCTTAGACAGAGCCTGGAAAGGGCCAAGTAGCCTCTGGATCTCATCCTCTTCTTTGAGGTGACATATCTGGTAAATGCCCTCCCAGTCAATCTCTGGTTAGAGTTTGCTGTGTTTAGTGGGATATCCTTGAAAAGGGATATTTCATCAGCACTGTGGTGGACAGTGTATCCCCTGAAATACCTTAAACCTTTCCACCTGGCGACTCCATAGCTCCTAAACGTTAAAAGACTCCACTGGTGATCAGTAGGCCTGCTGATCATCTTGGTTTCGCATCAAACTCCACTGGGAGACCAGACCCAAAACATAATGAAGACTCCGCTGGGAGACCAGCCCTGAGACAATATCAACCACAATAGAAGTAACAAGTAGGGTTAAGCTGCTTAGTTCAAGAACACCATTCTGGCTCACAGAACCATTCATACGAGAGCTTGCCCTGATCCAAACCCACCTGAAATAGTTGATAATTCTGAGAAAATCCTCAAGAGAACACCTGTAAGTAGGAGATCAACTATTTCCAGCAACATTCATAGAGCTAATTCTGCACCAGAAGATCTTGCAGCTCTATTAGACCCTCTCTTCGACCTAGACCTTCAAAACAGATTACCTAGAACTAGGTCATTCAGTGTTTCAGACCAGCCAGACCCTAGGGACAGAGAAACCCCTCCATCTACACCACCTGATATACACTTTGTCCAAAACTCGGGGTTGTCTCACCCTAGATCTGCTCAACAAGCCTCTATTGGTCTTAATATCCCTGTCATCCATATACCAGCTGCTCAGGTTAATCTTTTACCTCATCAGAACATCACAATGGCAGCCTGGTATGCACCTCTAGTTCTACCTCAGCCTCTTATCCCCCTGCCAAATGACTATCAATCAAAAATCCCTCACTTCACTGCCAAAGAATCCATCACAGCTCAGGCACATGTAGATAAAATGGAAGACTCTTTTGACTATATTGAAATTGATGATGAAACAGTCAAAATGAGAATCTTTTCTCAGAGCCTGGGGGGTGATGTAAAGAAATGGTTTAAAAATATGCCTCCTAATAGCATCCAAGACATTCCTGCTCTATATCAGACATTCATAAACAAATGGGAGACTAGGGCAAACCCTCGCCAGCTCCTAGCAGAATACCTGAGCCTTAAGAGGAATCCGGGAGAGAGTGTACATGATTACACAACAAGATTCAATAGCATTTATAATGCTCTCCCCCCACATATGAAACCTCCACAAGGCATGGCCCTAGCAAAATATCCCGAAGGCTTTGATGCTGACATGGCCTATGAACTTAGAGATAAAGAATATGCCACACTAGAGGACATGCAAAAAGGAGCAGTTAACATAGAGGCAAACCTGATTGAAAAGAGAGCAAGACTGGGAGCTGAGAAGAGGGTAACATATAGGGATGACAACGTAGCTTCCACCTCTGATCCAAACTATGATAGATTATCTAAAAATGTGGATAAGCTACAACAAATGATGGAGAAAATGGTTGTCACAATTAGTAACCAAAACAGAAATCAAAACCAGAACCAAAACTTTAGAAGTAACAACAATGCCACTCCCAACAGACAGAAAGAATCATATCAACAAGTTATTCCCCCTTTCCAAAACTTTCTAGATGAGGATGAGGGAATCATAGAAGAGACTGAAGGGAATGCAATAAACATGTTTGAAACAGAAGACTCAATCCTAAATTATGATTCAGAAGAAGACCAGCCCTCCACCACTGGTTGTGATGAGGAGTGGTTTGAGTCTGAGGATTATAGATTAGGATTTGAAAATGCCATGTTGCAAGTTAGGGAACAATATGAACTTAGGAGCAAGAAAAGCCAAGATACTCCCAAAGCCAAGACTCCTGAGATTACAATCATGAAAAAGCCCGACAAAAATTCTAAAGCAACTGCTGAGAATTCCAAATCAGCAGCTGAAGGTTCTGGAAAAGACAAAGAAAAAGACAACCAAAACACTGAAAAACGAAGTCAACCAACCAGCAGTACTAGCACTTCATTCAGTACTCCTGATACAACTGTTCCAAACTTTGTACATAGTGAGAAATCACAATCTGATTCGGCTACTAAGGCAGTAGCTAATAAAACAGAATTGAGCATTACAAAGGTCCAATCCACTTTCAATCTAGAGAGTGAGATTGCAAAAATCAAAATCTCTGTACCATTATCTGAGTTGGCCACTCAGGATATATATAAAGGCCAGATTTTGAAAGCATTAAATCTGAGTGTAAATAGTGACACTTTAAATCTGAGTGATGATCAACCCGCCCTGCTGTTTGGTCCAAAGATTGAGGGAAAATTTCAGGAAGGGGTAGTTCCACCTTTTTATATCAGTCTTAACATTCATGACAAGATCCTTCATAATCCCATGCATGACTCTGGTGCATCACACAATCTAATGCCTAAGGTAGTTATGGAAAGGCTAGGCCTAGAAATTACCAGACCTTACAAAGACTTATACTCATTTGACTCTAGTAGAGTAAAATGCCTAGGACTGATCAAGGATTTATGTGTGATTCTGACCCAGATTCCTGCCAAGTGTATGGTCATGGATGTTGTAGTGGTAGATGTGCCACCTAAGTATGGCATGCTACTATCTAGATCATGGGGAGCCAAACTACATGGAACAATGCAGATGGATGGCTCATATGCCACTATCCCTATATTTGGCCAACTTAGAAGACTGTATAGAGAGTCTCAGATGAAATTTTTAGTCAGTAGCCCCGAGAAACCTGAAAACTCACCATTATACTCTGTACATACAGACCTAGACTCTTTCATTCTCTACAATGACCAACCCTTAGAAGAGCCAAGATCAGAAAATGGAGATACAAACGTAGAGCCCATGGATTTCAACATAATGGCTACTCTAGAAGAATACGATGAAGGAGACCATGGGAAAAATGTAGAAAACATAACTCTGAGTGAACCAGAAACAAAATCAAAACGCAGTCAGCTGATCAGTCACCCTGTTCGAACTGATACCCTACATGGAAAACAAAATAACCCCTCTCCTAGTACAGACCTTACAACTCAACATAATGGCGAACCCAGTTGTAGGGGAGGGGATGAAAACGAATTGAACAAAGAACCCATGTGGGAAATGAATTTCGATGGGTCGTGTACTAGGAAAAATGCTGGAGCAGGGGTACGGATACGTAACACAGAGAGTAACCACACGGAGAGTCATGCTGTCAATCTGCATTTCAAATGTACAAATAACATTGCAGAATATGAGGCTCTCATTTTGGGCTTGAATCTGTTGAAGAAATTAGGAGCCCGTAGGATAGCTGTACAAGGAGACTTAGAGTTAGTTATAAAACAGGTGAATGGTGAGTATTCAGCAAAACACCCCAGGCTTAGGGCATACAGGAATGACACTCTAGATCTGCTGAAAACGTTTGTTGAATATGAGTTAGTATTCTTTCCTAGGGTCAAAATACAATAGCAAATGGATTAACTTGCCTAGCTAGCTCATATCCTAAGGCCCCAGTCGACCAACAAATTATCATTCAGACCAAATTCAGGCCTGCAGTGCCAGACAATGAAAAATATTGGCAGGTCTTTGAAGGAGACAAACAGATCGAAGACTTCCTGGTGGGCAGGAATGAGTTTGAATTTTCAGATTTAGACTCAATCTCGGATGATGGCTGCCCAAGCGAGGATTCCCCAGATGAACGAGAAACACCCTGTAACATAGAAATAAATTCTTTTTTTGAGAAAACTGGAAATTTTAACGAAAATAGTGAAAACGCAGAAAATGAAGAGGTTGAAGTGTTGCAGGCCAAAGACAAGAATATACCCAGAGGCCTGGCACCCTTAGAGGACCTCTTTGATTTTGATGATGTAGCTAAAAGGCCTACTATTGAACATGTAGAATCAGATGTCGAAGAATGTAACATAGGCACTGAAGCTAGACCCAAAATGATTAAACTGGCCAAGTTTATACCTGCAAACATAAAAAAATAAATACACAGACCTGTTCAAGGAATTCATTGATGTGTTTGCATGGAGCTATGAAGACTTAAAGGCCTATGACACCAACATCATACAACACAAAATACCCTTGAAGGAAAATCAGAAGCCTTTTAGGCAAAAGCTCCGTAGAATCAATCCGAAAAAATTGCCTGCAGTGAAAAAAGAGATTAAGAAGATGTATGATGCAGGCATAATAGTTCCTGTGAGGTTCTCTGATTGGGTGTCAAACTTAGTGTCTATGAGGAAGAAGATGGGGGAGATCAGATTATGCATAGACTTCAGAAATCTCAAAAGAGCCTCACTAAAATAAAATTATCCTTTGCCTCGAATGGAACATATCCTATAGAAGGTAGTGGGCTCTAAGAGAATCTCCCTACTCGATGGTTTTTCTGGATACAATCAGGTCTTAGTACTCCCAGAAGATCAACTCAAAATGCTTCACCTCCATGGGGCTGTGTATGTAATGCCGCTGAGGCCAGTGAATCCTTCAGACTACCTTCTAGGAAGCGATGGATGTGCTTCTGATCAAGGTCAGACCCTTTATAGTGCATCTTGGGTGACCAGCCTGCTACAAAAGCTGAGAAGAACATGAAACATCTAGAAAATTTTTTTGAAAAAGATGTAGAAGATATCAGTCCTCTCGTCTAAAAAACATTTTAAGTTTCACGGAAAGTGAAAGCAATTTACATTATATACGAGGATGGATGAGGCCAGGATGAAGATATTCCAATTCACACACTCAAAACATCAGGAGTTCGGTCCTTTATAGGAAGAATCAATTCCCTCAGGAGATTCATTCCTAATCTGGCAGAGCACCTTAGGAAAATGACTGAAATGCTAAAGAAAGGTGCAGGTATTAAGTGGACTGTTGAAGCCAAGAAATATTTTGAGTCAGTAAAACTTGCACTCACTCAGGCCCCTGTCCTTATCAGCCCTGACTTCTCAAAAAAATTTCTAATCTTCTCATTTGCTTCCTAGCACACAATAGCTGCATCTTTGTTGCAGAAAAATTCAGAAGGTAATGAACAGCCTATAGCCTTCTTCAGTAAAGCCCTAAGAGATGCACCCTTAAAGTACAACATCATGGAAAAGCAGGCCTATGCCTTGATTAAGGCCTTAAAAGACTTTAGGGTGTACATTCTGCATTCTCACACCATTGCTTTCATGCCAAATATAGTGGTCAAAGATATCTTGTCCCAAGACCCAGATGGGAAAAGGGGCAAATGGATTGCTACAATTTTAGAATATGACATTGAAATAAAACCCACCAAACTAATCAAAGGTCAAGGCCTGGCCCAATTAATGGCTGAAACAAATTTGCAGGCCTTGGATATTAACATGATGAATGCCTTAGATGAGCAGGAAGGATTGCCCCATCCAACTGTGGAGGAGTAGTTTCAAAACTCTCCTTGGTATACTGATATCCTTTATGTGCTCACTAGTCTCAATGCCCCTCCAGAACTGTCCAAAACAAAGGCCAGATTCATAAAACTCAAAGCTAGAAATTACTGCATTATGAATGAGAGTCTATATTGGAAAAATCCAAATGGCCTATTGCTGAAGTGTTTGTCTGAAACTGAAGCTGAAAGAATCAAACAAGAATTCCATACTGGAGAGTGTGGAGGCCACCTGAGTTGGAAAGCCACTGCAAATAAGATACTCGGGGCTGGTTACTATTGGCCTACACTCTTTAATGATGTCCATAAAATGATTCTTACCTGCCACAAATGCCAAATCTTTGAGGGAAAAAGAAAGCTCCTTCCCCTCCCTCTGCAACCGATCACCATAGAAGGCCCTTTCATGCAATGGGGCCTAGACTTTATAGGAGAAATTCATCCTGCCTCCTCTGGACAACATAAATGGATCCTAACTGCTACAGATTACTTCACTAAATGGATAGAAGCTATACCCACTAGGAATGCCACTGACTCTGTCATCATTAGGTTCCTAGAAGACTTCATCTTATCACGTTTTGGCTGTCCAAAGAAAATAATCACTGACAATGTTGTTGCTTTCGGATCCAAAAGAATGGTTGATTTCTGTCACAGGTACGGAATATCGCTTGGACATTCAACTGCCTATTACCCCCAGGGTAATGGCCTAGCTGAATCATCAAATAAAAGCTTGGTTACAATCATCAAGAAGCTGCTGGAAGAGAACAAAAGGTCATGGCATAAAAATTTGATACATGCCTTGTGGGCAGACAGGCTCACTACAAAGAAATCCATTGGCATGTCACCCTTTCAGCTGGTTTATGGGACTGAAGCAGTGTTTCCTACTAGTCTTGGAGTTCCAGTAATCAAGCTTTTCCAGGAGATCCAATCAGAGGAAAACAGTATGGTAAGGAGAATCAATGAAACTATTCATCTGCAGCAAACAAGAGAGCAGGTTTATAGCAGAGCTGTTAGAGTACAGGAAGGCATAAAGAGACATTTTGACAAAATAACCAAAGCTTCAGATTTCAAGGTTGGAGATAAAGTTCTGAGATGGGATTCGAGAAGAGAGGACAGAGGCAAACATGGTAAATTTGACAGCCTGTGGCAGGGTCCATACATAATCTATGCCACTGTGGGTCCTAATGCGTTTTTTCTGCAAGAATTTGATGGCACAGAATTGTTTGGGGGTCCTGTCAATGGCAGGATGCTCAAACATTACTTCTATTGATTTTCCATTTCCAGTTTCATCTCCATTGTACATACCATTGCAAGTTTTCATTTTCAGAAAAAGATAAAATGTTCCAAAAAAACAGAATGAAAAGAGAGGTTCAGACATGCTCAAAACATGAACCTCCGAAGTAAAAATCATGGCTCAAACTTGATCAAAATCCGAGCCAAAGGAAGCAAAATAGCTGGTCCTATTAAGCTCAAAATCTAGATCAGCAGCGAAAGAAGAACCAACTCTAATATGCGCAAAACCAGAGCTGAAGCAAAGAAAAGAGGTGACTCAAATATGCTCAAAACCTGAGTCACAAGAAAGAAAGAAGAATGTTTCAAAGTTGCAGAATTCCATGTCTTCACAGTTTTGTCTTCTACAAGTTTATGTCCAGCAAGTCAGACAATCTAATCCTGGCTTGGCTGTGTTTAAATTTCCTGTCTTAGAATGTAGGTGAAGAAACCTGTTGGACAGTTTAATCCCAACAGGTAGTATATTAGGTAGATAATTGTATGAGGCCAACAGTCTAATCTGGCCTCATGGAGCAATAAGGGTAGATATAGAATAGGTTTGTTTTTATTTTGCAAAATAAAATGTAAAGGGTCTGCTAGTTCAAATGCACCCAAGGGAACATTGTTAGAGCTGTAGTTTGGGTAGGTAGATTGGTTGGGAAAATGTCTCTGCTGATTTGTGTGTCTAACATTTTTGTGGCAGCTGAAAAACAAAGAAGAGAGATGGCTCATGATAGCAGGCACCTGGCCTACTCCAAAGATCATATCTGGTTTCTTGTCTCCTCCAAGGAGAAGCCATCCCCATGTGGAGCCACTGTTAGCCCCCCTATGAAATTCTTGACAAGCAAGTTGGGGGCTATGTCATTTTGGAGACCTTCAAGGAATGCATCCCCCCTGAAGATACGTTATCCTTGAGGTCTCTCTGTACTTTTCCTTTCACCAGTCTCCTCTGTTGGTTCTTTCCCCTGAGGCCCGCACTTATCTCTTATACCCCTACAAAATGTCCCTCTTTTCCCCTTTTTCCTCCCTTCTGTCAAGGTTCCCTTTCCCCCCTTCTAATTCTACCATTACCCTCTTAAACTCTCCCCTAAGCCCCCTTTTTAATCTCACCGTTTCCCTTTGTTAAACCTTGGCACCTTTTCTTCCCCCTATCGTTATCATCCTCGGGTCTTGAATTGCATGAAAATGGTTACAAAACCCACTCTAAACATTATGTTGAGCCTAGCCCCTTTCGCAATTAGCCCCCGCACTTTTTTCCCATGATTCCTAGCGCCGTGACCAACGCTAAATCCGTCGGGCGCTTAGCTCCCCCAAACCCTTTCTCCGCGCGAAAATCATCAAAAAACCTTTATAAACGCGCATTGGTGGCGCGCTGGCGGCATGTGGTGGTGCATGGGCGGAGCCACCACAAAAATGGTGGTTACGGGGGCTGCCATTTTCCCGTATAGATCAAATGAGGTGAGGCCCCGTAGTACATATTGGCCGTTGATCGGCGGTCAAACCCCGATCGACTGGTCAACTACGGGGGGTACACATCCCGTTAAACTCCGCGCTGGTCGACCTCCCATACTCCATCGATCTGTTAAAACTTGTTGCCAAGTTAACCTTGCGTTGTTCAGATCTCCGCCGTCCAATTAATATATGATCCAACGGCGCGGAGCGCGCCCGAAATGGTGGTCCCCACTCCACGCGTTGTTTTCCAAAACTGCCTGGTTTATTCCGCACCACTTTCCACGCGCTGGCGGTTTTTCCCGGAGGACCAGCGATTCCACCCATCGTTTGACACCTGTCTTTGGTACGGCGGCAAAACCGCTTTCATTTCGCGCATTAATCTTCGGTTCAAAGTTGCGCAGTGGAATATATGTGAACCGTCCGATCTCGAGCGCTTCATCCTACGGTCGTAATTCATCGAAGTTGCGCCCCCCGTTAACCTGCCTCCTCCGTATCCCGGGTCCACATTCCGTCGTGTTTCCGCCGTAGATCTCCACCCCATCGACGGTCCAGATTCATCCGTTCATCGTTGACTATTCCGTGGTCTCCCGGTCCCGCCATGTCACCTCCACGTGTACGCCCCGTACATTCTCCGTTTCCATCACTATATCTTTGGTTTTGTCGTGTTTTTTAATGTTTTCATTCGTCTATTACGTGTATTTGCTCTGTGTTTCATTATTCCTCCACCAGAGCATTCTGTCATCGTTTTTCATGATTTCTCCCCAGTTCTCCATCTGCATGGCTATTTTCCACGACCACATCTTGTCCTCGCCGCCTTCATCATCCCTGTCCATGTTTTTCCTCACAGGTGGGTTGTTTTGCAGGGTTTTCAACGGTGAATGTCCGCCATAATTGTAGAACCTCTGTTACAGTGACGGAGAAGTCGATGAAGGTCGTCTTCAGCGGCTGAATTTATGAGAGATGGCCCGGGAAGGTAAAGACAAGACTGTCATTTAAGGAACAGGCCTAAAACTCTATGGAAAACCCTCCGGTGCCATTAAAGCTCGAGCTAACCTGTCAGAGGCAGAAATGAAGCAGTAGAGTATTACAGGACAGTAGAAAGCTCAAGGCAAGAAACAGAAGACTTTAGAGCTCCTTCAGGGATTGGTAGAAGGCAAAGCAGCAATTTGAAGACCCCGAGGATCGATCCAAAAGATCCTGAGCACGGTGAAAGGTACCATCAGGGTTATTATTCAGTAGGATGTCTTTCTTCATCAGGTACAAAGCATCCATACTGCTTTTATTATGCAGAATGTCCCTGAAAGAATTTCCGCCCTAACTACAGTTCAAAAAATAGTTAGACATTTATGAGACAGACCTTCCTAGCAGTTTATTTCATTTTTTGTTCAAATCACCTGGAGTGCAACAAGCCAAAAGGTCAAGATCATATCCAAAGCATATCATTCTTTCACAAGGAAGGTGACAAAGATTAGATACATAGCAGGTCAAGCAGAATGGGTTTCGGCCCTACATTCATTGTTATGTTTAATGATACATTTAATTTTCACCCACTCCTTCAGTCGATCTTAGGTTCATCCTTTGCTATAAAGCACAGAAGGAAACTTTGTAATGGTTGTTGATGAGATATCAGTGAAATGCAAGTATTCTCCTCTTGAGACAAGTTCTCTGTGTATATTGTAAGATAGGCTGAGATTTGATGTATTCAGACTGAATGTTCAAGCTATGGGCTATGTTGTACCTGATTGGTTTTGTTTTTAATATGACAAGCACATTTCTTTGGATCCTGATCTAAAGCAGCTGGTGATGTTTCCTCTTTCTCTGTATTTGTGATTGACTTTCTCTTATTTCATGTTTCATTTCATTTCATTTCTACTGGCTTGCATCAGAAGTTTGGCATAGGATTCACCCTTGTTAGGTGCCCTATGTTGCTGCTCTCCCAGCCCTTTATGTTTTCTGCTTAAATGTGTATTTGAATATTGATTTCAATTGGTTTAACCAGTGTAGTGGATGTTATTGCCTGCTCTCTGATGTATGAGTTGATGAAATCTATATTTAGATGTTCTGGCTAGGATTTAGCTGGAAGGTTTGGGAACACTGGGGATTAGTGTTAGCCTTGTCCACTAGGATCTTTGCACGACCAGCCAGCCTTTCTAAGATCCCTTGTAATTGCCTCTGATTTTGTCCAAGCAGGCCTGGAGTTAAATGACCTCTGACCTGATCTATAGATAGAATTAGATGCTTCTCCTCCTTTCATTTTCAGTCCTTAATGTTCCATTCCATCTTCTATCCTTTAAGATCCAGATGATTTAGATGACTTGCCCAACTGAAAGCTTGCACATTGAACACAAGTAAACCCTTTCTTGACTCCATAGCCCAATGGCTTTGATGTTCTTTGAGTTATCTGTCTCTGCCTAGGCTTCCTCTTCACTCATCCTTGTCTTGTATTGGACACTTCTTTCCTGATTCCCAACAACCAAACTCTTAATCAAACAAGTAAACCTTGTGCTTCATACCTAGCCTAATACCTTCAAACTGAACTCCAAAGTTATACCTTTGACATATCATAGAGAGATCCCTCTCTGAACCCAGGAGGGCTAGATCCTGAGGTTCCAAAGTGGTTCTATGTTG